>VYZQ01058329.1:28226-39940 GCA_013400655.1 Mystacornis crossleyi | reverse complement strand
GCAGGTAGAGGGTCCAGGGATAAGACCAGGCTGAAGGATCCAGGGACAAAGGGCGAGGGATCAGGGAACACACAGGGTTTTATATGGTGGGCAGAGAGGGGTGGAACAAAGGGAAACAACCAATGGGGCTTGACTGAGGAGGAGGAGACAACAGGGGAATAACCAATGGGGATAACTCAGGGGAGGGAATTATATGAATCAACCAATGGGACATCAAAGAAAAGCCAACTTTCTAGAACTAATACATAAGCAATTAGGGGAAATGCATAAACATGAACTTATACATAAAACTGGGTGGAGAATTCCTTAGCCAAGATCTTTGAAAACTATACATTAAGAACCATTGAGAACATATGAACCTGCCCTAACTGAGGGGTGAGAGTTAAGCCTCTGTGTTCTTGAGGCCTGTCCACCAGTCCTCGGACTGCGCGGCCGCAGTGGCCACCGCCACATGCACCACAACAACTGCCTTTTTGATTAGTTCTGATGTAGTCTTATCAACGTCTGCTATCAAGAAATTCACCCAATACTTTTTGTGTGATGGCAGCCAAATTACCAAGTAACATAAAGGAGAATGTGGAATTGAAATGACCTCCCACCTTTGGTTGTCTAAGTACCTGTGTTCACGCTGAAGTCTCTTTGTGGACACAAGAGATCAGTTTCCAAGCAGATTCCTCGTCATGCAAGACACTCCTGAGATTATGTGTACACACCCACCAGGTGTGAGTTATTGAGCTGAGAGCTACTTGTCCCTCTCTTGTTTTTACAGGTTTAGCAACTACCTGGTTACACCAATGCAAATGAGTGGAGGATGACACCCAGCCAATGTGACTGACCTAATTTTCTCATCCACACAAGTAGAAAGTAATCAGTGGAAACAACTAGATTTATAGTTGTGAAAAAAAGCATTGAAGGCAAATGAAAGATCAAACCTAGCTGGAAAATATGCCTGTAAATCCATCAGTAGACTCTTCACATTTTTCACTTCCCTAGAAAATAACTAGAGGCAAGGTTCCTAGGTACCAGGGCAATGATAGAGCAATTAAAATGTTTCTCTGTGCTCCCTGTGCCAGAAATTTTAACACTGCATAGTGCTTGCCATAAGGGCTGTCCCCATGAGGCCCAGCTGCCGATGGGTGTTTGTTCATAGGGCTGGGGGATCCCTGGTCTCCAGACAGGGCAGTAGCCTTATCATACACCTTTGGCTACTGGCTCGTAACATGCTTCACCGCCACTTGCCACAGGCATTCTGCAGCATGGAGAAGATGTGGAGATCAGAGGGAAATAGGGGAAACACCAGACCGGCATAAAACCATAGGAATGGCTAGCAGGAGACAGTTTCAGCTGAGCTGGGTGTTCAGTTACTGTTATTTAGGCTTTCTGTGAAGCAAATACTGGGTAAGAGACAACTTTTAACATCACATAATACACACAGCTTTTGGTTGGAGCATGGTAGCAATGGCACCTGCTCACAGCACACATCAATCTCATCTATAGGTACTTCCATCATTGTAGAACACAGTTACAGCTGTCTCCTAAAAGTATATTATTTTGTTGAATGATGAATGGCATTGTGAAATATTACCTATAATCAGCACCCATTATGGTAAAGCTCATTAAATTTCTGACAAATCTAGTGTTGACAGCACTTTAATTTTGTTTTATTGCCTTCTTTTATCTACACAAATTCTATCTCTGGTTTACAGTTAATAATGAAAGACAGCAGGACTGCACTGTGCATGAGAATCAGAAAAATAAGTATTCACCTTTTTAAAGTCCGTGATTTAGGCCATAGGAACAGCGGGTACTAAACAATGCACTCATTGAAAAGGTGATTAAAGTTTAATAAAACTGTCAAGTGAAATAAACCAATCTCCTTGCAAAACATTCTGTTTTCCAGGTGCTTGGACTTTAGCTGTTAAAAAATTCTCTTTCCACAGTCTGTTTAAATGTGTAGCAGACTAATGTTGTGCCTGCCAAGACACAATTCAGAATTTTTGCATGATCTGTTGAGACTTGCTAATAAAGAAGACTGATAAAAAAACATACTCAGAAGCCACTATAACAAGTTCTATGTAGGATAAATGCACTTTTACTTAATTAATTGCTAAAAACATTCCTGTCTCTCACTGTTCAAGTTAGGCTTTGGAGCCTGGCTTCCCCTGGCTTCCTAGAAGATGTGATTCTCCATCCATCTGGTCATCCGCAAATGTCCAAACTATGTTGCTATCTGTCTGAATTGATGGAGCTTTGCACCATTTTTTCCATATGCAAATTATCATACAAAATCCAAGGTAGTAAGAAATCAAACACATACATATGGATATAAAACCTATGGTCCCTAAAATCAGTAGTCCCTACAACCATCTGAAACAATGCCATATTGCAAAACTCTATTAAACTTTAGAAATTGGTTGTTATTAGTGGATTACTAATTATTAATTGACTTGCTATGCAGTACCTCAGGTAACATTTCATGATTTTTTTACAAGTTGTATCCTCTGTAGAGCTGTAGGTGAGTTAATACAGAATGATTCATCAATGACATATTCCCGTGATTCTGCCCGACGTGTCAGTGTGTGCACCGTATGTCAGACTTTTCCTCTGCGTTCTCCAGTGGCCTCTCTGAAGAAAACAGGTCAAACAACAAACTGAGTTTTGTGGAGGTCAGGATGTTCCTGAGGGATTCACAGTCACTTCAATGAGAACATCACCTTGCCTCTCACAAGGTTTTGCTGTGCCAAGCGCATCAGCTCCCTGACGCGGGGGCAACCCTGACCCACAGGAGCGAGAGACCTCAAATAATGAGGAAACAGTAACACCCTGGCACTGCCCTGAGTTAAAAAGGAAACCTGGCTCTCATGAAGACAAGATTTTTTTGGGCACTCTGGAAATATAATTTGGCCTTGAGAGGGGAGAAATGTCCCGCTGAACCAATCTGTCTATGCACCTCCCAGCAGGGCAGGCTTTTCTCTGATATCAGAGGCAGCCAGAAATACCCACCCAGCCAAATGCTCACTACATAGGAAATGAAAAGGAGGACTTACAGCTAAATTTACAATGGCTTCCGTATCTTGGTGCTATCCGAGATATCCTGTCCTCTCCCCACATTCTTCCCAATGATTATTCCTGTTGCTTGCAACTCACTTTAAATTGTATTGCAAGGTTCTTGGGAAGAGGGTGAATGTCTCTGTCTGTCTGTATTAGCTCAGCTTCATGTGTGAATTTTGTGTTCCCCTGTAAAAGTTCAAAACAAAGACAGTAAAATATGCAAAATTAAGAGATTATATGAAAGTCTTTCATTTTTTATTTCCCCATACTTTCTCTGTGCTTGTAATAAGATGTGCGAATTTATACAAAGCTTTAATTAGTACTAGGTGGTGAGAACTGGAAAGCTTTATGAAAACACCCATTTGCAATTTTATCTGGAGTCTCCTAAAGATAATGAGATAAACTTCCTTTTTTTTCTTCCCTTGTGCTTGCCTTTTCAATAATACTGCCAACATATATTGTACCATGTACGGCATTATCTGTAGAAACCCAGCACAAAGTAAGAACATAGGAAAAATAAGATATGCTATATTTAAAAAAAGATAATTTTGTTTCTTTATGCTTTTCACAACGGTTTTGAAAAGAGTGTGCAGAGCTTCTTAGTAATGAACATGCATGACTTTTTCAGCACACAGGAATCAGGCTTTGTAGCAAGATCCTTATTAAACTATATGCCTGGCATTCTGCTGAATGTGCTGCCAAAGCGTCTCACTGAGGGGAGCCCTGCTACCTGGAACGGGGCCACCAGTGAGATTAATTCCTCCACTCTCACACTGATAAACACCCAAGTTTGGAATCTGGTGCATGGTAGTTTAGATCAAGATTGTAGAGTTATCCTTTCTTCTTTTCTGGATTAAGCAAAAAAATCAACCAAAAAGCCAAGAAGGGATACTAAGATAAAACAGGTGTTTTCAGGGGGCATTAATTTTATTCTGTTACAAAGGAATTTTTTTTTTTCTGAGGACTTGTTTTAAGACCATCAAGAAGTGTGGGAAACAACAGCTTAGGTTCATAGAATTTTAGTGCTGATGGAGACAATGCTGAGGTAATAGGCAGGAGAAGGAACTTTAGTCTAATGACCTGGGCCACCAAGGGCTGTACGCTCATTTTGATTTCTGTATGCTAAACACCTCTTTCCAAAAACCTATATTTAGCAATAGTTGAGATTTTCATACTCAGAGTGCTGTCTAGACCAGGAGTGGTCACCCTTTAATTCTTGATCTGCATTGTCTCAGTGGACTAGGACAGTCCTCAGGCTGCCATGGGGCAGAGAGTGCTAAGGAAATTATTTGAATTCTCCATTGTGGAAAAAAGCAAACCACCATGTCCTGCTAAGACTGTCATCTCCAACTTGCCCAGTGTAATCTTACCCTGCCAAATGAAGTGCTGGAACACTGGGAGAGCTATTGCCAACAAACTGGTCCCAAAACTTACAGGAGACTAATATGCAGCTTGCAGGGTCAGGATCTTTTGGCTACCTATGTTCTTGAACAATTTGTTACTGCTTTCTTCCCCCTAGGAGATAGATGTTTTGGATAGATGTGTATAGGAATTGTTGCAGTATTTTTCCCCTGCAAATCTTTCACTGCTGGATTGCCAGGAGGATGAAGCAAACTGCCCTGGCTTCATGTTGGCTCGATACACCTCATTAATCCACAACCTCACACATACGGCATTCTTTCAGACCACCTTTGGCTGATTTGAAGGAAGATGAAGGATGCCATCTTTCCCTCTCATGCTTTTATCACTATTGGAACAAAGGTTTATTCTTGTTATCTCCCTCTGGTGAGCAAAAAGAGATAAACCACAGGACTTAGAAACTCAAAGAAAAGCTGAGAAATGTAATTGAAAAGAAAAACAAAGAGCTGCCTCCTGCAAGGCACTGCTGGAAGGCAGAGCTGGTGGGCTGCCCCATGCACAGTACACCCCTCTGGGCCTAATGAATGAAGCTAATATGAGAGGAAAGTAGCAAAAAGATGATAAGGATGTTTATCTCCAGTGCTCTTTGGTCTTTGTTTAAGCATTTACCAGGCACCTTTTGTGGTGCTCAGATCTGAATCTAGTTTTTTAAAAAATATCTTTGGGTTTGGTGGGGTTTTTTGTTATTATTAAAAAAAATAATGGATTTGCTCAGTCTGTTTCAAAGAAATTGTTACTGCACCTGAAGCTCTGTGTAGATTTTAGCCCTACTGCTTTTAGATCCAAATTACCTGGTCTTCTAACCTGCAGTGTGTTTTACAAATAGACTGCAACACCTTTGTAATCCAAGACCAGAGTACAGCAGAGACAGCCACACTTTTCTGTTTCTTCAGTTCCACAGTGAGCTGTAGCTCTGCTGATGTTGGCTGCTGAGAACACTTCCAGCTGAAGTGCCATCATGCTCATTAGGACTAGTGTACACATCAACTAGTCCACAACTTGTAGAGACGCATACCAAAATCAAATATATGGGAGGCCACTATCTTCCACTGCTAACAGCTTCTCTAAGAAGACTTTCATAAATGACTCTTTAAAAGCTGCCTTCTCTATGTGCCTATTGGCATTTGTGTATTAATCAACGTAGAATATTTATATGTAGCTTCGAGCTGATACTTGTCTCAGAAGAGTCAATGAGTGATGCATATTGTTTCTTTATTTGCTGTCTCCAAGTCGTAAACCGAGTGTTTTTCCAGCTTTAACTAGAAAACAGTAAAGTGATAGGATTTGTTTCATTTCTAAGAACACGGGACACTATTTCTTAGAATAAATTTAATTTATTTGCACTTGAGTTGTTTGTAAAGGTGATGTACACCAGGAGTGCTAAGGTATTACTAATGATTTTCTGGCTTAGAATTTTCTTGAAGGACAGACAAGCAAATTCAAGGTAATGGCCAAGTGTAATTTAAGCTGTAAAGCAGTCTCCTAATAAGAGGTTATGTCTACTCTGTGCAATGACGACTGCTAAAGCAGATAATACTGACACATCTAGAAAACTAAAGCAATAGAAAAGATGGTATCAGCATATTATTCATTATTTTTATGCCTTTTTCCAAAGGAACCAAACTAGGAAAAAGAATATGGAGATAAGCAGGGTTTCAAAACCATTTTGGCAATGATAATAACATACTTATTTAGGATACTTCATTCAAAAAGGCTTTGCACGCAGAGATTTTAATTAGCTGCATACACCAGACAAAGGAATCACAGAAACTGAGCCATTTCTGAGGATGAGCTCAAGTGATTCTACAGATAAAGGATGAGATGTGAAAATCAACTTCTCCAGCTGATACACAGGACTGGAAGCTTACATCAAAGTTGCAAGATCAGTGTAGGCAGCTGCTCCCCCAGGGCAGTGGGATGCACCATGGGGAGAGGCTGGGAAATGCAAGAGCTTTTTCGGTGGGTCTTGGCAGGGGCGAAGCCAGATGCAGTTTGTCAGTTTTCAAGCAACAGCTGCTGCAGGAGCTCCCACAGCACACGCCTGCGCCAGATCTCACCCACAGCCTCGTGTGCCCTTACACACCCAGCTTGTCTGCACAATNAGGGAGACCACCAGGGGTAATTCCTGGTGGGTGAGGAATTCCTTAGGCTGGCTGAGCATCCCGCCATGGTCCTCTCCCTCTCCCTCTCCCTCTCCCTCTCCCTCTCCCTGGCTGCCTGTCTGGGGCTCCCCCATTATCCCTCAGTGCCACCCAGCACTCTCACAGCTGCCAGCACCACTGCCTGACACCCTAGCTGCTCCCAGCACAGCTGGCACCCCACATCACCTGGCCTCATTCCTGCAGATTTACAACTGTTACAGCAGACAGACCTTCCTGCAGTTTTCCAAATTAATTGATCATTACTGTCACTTGTGCAAGAAATGCAGATACTTTGACAAAGAGAGAGCAGTGCTGGAGTGCCTGCCTGAAACTCCCTACCACTCCTGGACTTTCTCAGGAGTCAGTGTGAGAATACAGCTTGGTGGCCTGGCATACCTTCTTCTTCTGTCTGGAGACGGGGACACTTCAGTTTTCAAGTGCTTCACAGAAAACTTGTGTATTGTCCCTGTCTCACAGGGAGACACTTCCTGGGCTCTGTAGAAAGTGAATCACAAGATGTGAACAAGGCCTTGGACATATGTCCTTTTCCGCTTCCAGCTCCGGAGCTCCCGGCCCTCGCCAACTGCAGCACCACTGCTGCTCCTCAGAAAGGGGCTACTGCACGAAGTGGATGGTTTGCTCTGGCTAGCACTGCCAGCAGGAAGCCCTGCACTGTGCTTTGTACTCCAAGAACACACACGGCAACAGCCTTTACAGCAATAAGCTCCACTAAGAGTGGGAAACTGGTGGGATTATCCTCCCCGTTCTGAGGACTGTATTCAATTATTTTACTAACAAATATTTTATTCATAAAGCTCTATGTCATTTACTCCGTGTTTTCAAAGCAGAATGTTTTTTTTCAAGAATGTGTCCACAGTGTAAATCTATCAATTATGGGTTCAGGCTTAAACAGAATATTATAGTAAGTTGTATTGCTGAGGCTTTCTGCAGTTAATGACAGAATTTGTCCAAGGAGCTTCTGAATCAGCTTTGGTTTGATGTATTTTCATCACAATTGCCAAATCTGATTTAACTATACCACCTAGCTGCCTGAGGTGCTTTAGATTGACCCAGGTTGACAATGAACACTTGGCAGCCCATTCCTCTTAATCATATAAACTTTTCCATTACCCCACCAAGCTTTTCTGCTTTACCATCAGAAAGAGTACATAAGCACGACGCCGGAGTGGGCTCTTCTCCCCTCCAGAGCCCCTACATTAGCACAGGTAGTGCAGTGTCCTGGCTATCACTGAACTGTTAGTGAAACTTCAGTATGGTATTTAACCATACATTGTCTTTTGTTTCCTCCTTATATGTCATATCAGCCTGCTATCAGGTTCATGTTAACTTCTCTTGGCCCATCAGTATCTTAAAATTTGGTTCACAGCATTTTATGTTAGTGTTGGAATCTTGCTATATCTCAATTTGAGTGCATTTTATGTAGACTAACACCTGGAATCATGAACTAATCTTGACATCAGGTGCTACTAAACAGGGTAGTGCAGTCAGTGCTGTCTAACAAGTGAGTAGAATTATTTTCAGTAAGGTTACAAGAGGCAAGTATGTTTTTTAGGAGAGAGCATTCCCTACATGTATTTAGGGAAATGTGGTATCTGCCATACTTGTTGCTTTACATGAGCTTTCCTCTTGTTATTACTTACTTTTAATTTCTGAGATTTTTTCACCTATAATCTTTTCCAGAAGGGAAAATTAATGGCAGGGCAATAGTTGATTTGTAGAAAATGCTGCTTTTACTGTAAGTGCAAAAGCTGAGGGAGACAGATCTAATACGAGAAAATGAGAGCGCTATGTTTCAGAGGGGCTGTAAGTCTTTCATAAGTATTTCAAACTAGACAAAGAACTCGAAGCTGCCTCACCTCTAACATGCATAGTCCAGTTAAGACAGAATTCAGTTCAATAAGGATTAACTCAAATTTAGGTTGCAATTGGCTCCTTAATTTCAGTCCAAAAGTATTTTTTATTGTACGGACTTTTTCATGCCTACAAGACAAAAATATATACAGGAACTACTTGTTTTTTTAAAGGCTTCAAACAAAACAAGAAGACTGTATAACAACGTAACTACCCATCCTTAAAGTCAGGAGAAGAATATTCTGCTCTTGAATATCTACATTTTTACTCAGGCAGTTCTTGAAAAAACTTAAAAATATATGCAGTTGACAAGAACAGTGGAACAAGTTCTGCTTGAGTAAATATGTATTGAATTTAAAGCACTTTACAAGTAAAACAAGTCATAGAGAATGAGTATCTTCAAACACACGTTTTCTCTAACTTAGAACAAAGTAAGCATTTGAACAGTCCAAGAGGAACATGGCATATTGTGATGAAAGCTAATTTACCTTTCATCGTAAGGTCCTGTACTGGTCCTGTGCAGAAGTGTTCTTTTCCTGGATGATGCAAGCCACCATCCCCAAATGAAGGTGCCTCCTTGTGCACAGAGATGTGCCTTTCTCTCAGCCCCTTAGTTTTGCAGGGAGATCCATGTCCTGTTGCTTGTTGTTAGCTTACGCAAACAAAAGAAATGAACTAACTACTGCACACCCCAGAAATAGCCTAGAGGGTGTATTTTAGATCCTTAGAGTGCTGGTGGTGCTGGATTTTCTCTGGTGCAGGGCTTTTTCAACAAGCATCTCACCTCCATTCTGCAGTTCATCTTCCCATCAGGTCTGCAGATGACCTACCTTCAGTGGCATACATGGCATTAAAACACAAATCAAAGAAAAAAACCCCAATTTTTCATATGTTGTGTTTTTTGGTTGGTTTTTAAATCAGGATGATTTGACTGTTAAGGTCATTATGCCCTTGGAATTTCTGCAATTCACTAGTATGCAAACAGCATTAATTCCTGAGTATTCAAAGGGTGAAGTGAGTATTAGTTCACTTGGTCTGCAAGAGGGAAAGTGAAAGGATGTTTTGGTCCTACAGGTACAGACTTCAAGCCAGGTTAATTCCTTAATAACATTTATAGAGATGATGCACATAAAAAATCCCCTAGCTTTAATTAAGCTGCATATTACGTTTTCTTAAATACTTTATTAAATAAATAATATTTGAGGTAATAAAATAATCATTCCGGAATATAATAATGTCTCAGGCACTGAGGGAACAAAGGGTGTGAAACTCATTAAAATGTAATCATTGAAATACTACCCTGTTACTTGTATTTCAATATCATGCACCTACTTTATCTTGTAGGCTAAAGAGTTCTCAGTGATAGTTACTGGGACTTGTTTGTTCTAAATTAGTCCCAGAAGGGTTTTCCTTGTAATCCCTTTATAAAAAAGGTGGATATTAAATATTTCAATTACAATAATTCTGCAGTTTAATATAAATTCAAGAAAATTAAAAAATACCAATTTTATTTCAGGAAAGTTTCATGTCCACTAAATTTAATACATATTTCTCCTTCATGCAAGAAGATTGAATGAAGAAAACAGTAATTTTACTGTAGTTTATTTATACAGCTGAACAAATTTCCAACGCTTGTACTAGGCAGTTTACTTAAGGAATTACATAAAGAGAATAACAAAGAAGCTTTTATTTTAAGTTAAACTTTTATATATGCTTCAGATACTTAAATATTGGAATTTCCAAGCTGGAATAACCATGAGGCATGTCTGGGTAAAGGATGCAGTCTCCTAACCCAGGAAAGAGGAATTAGCATAAACAGGTTAAGCATAAACAGGAGGTTAACAGGTCACAAATTAACAGGTTAAGAGGAATTAGCATAAACAGAGAGGTTAACAGGTCACAAATTCTCTAGACACTTGGACAAAATCCGACAGATGGAGGTCCATTTACAGCAGGTCTGCCCATTACATTAAAGAAACACTTAGGTATCTGTGTCATTGTGGTTTCATTTTTTCTATGTTTTGGCAAATTTAAAAATAAATTCCATCATACTGCAAACTAATGTATTACCTAGCATATTTACCTGTATATTCAAGGTCAAGGCTTCCCAGTGGGTTTCCTAGCAAAGTATTGGTAACAGAGCTGTGAACTTTCAGGTGGCTTTTTACTCCAAATTTTACAGCTTCAGATGATGAGATTTAATGAACTATTGACCATTGTTCCATATTATACAGCTTTTTATTATGAGATTTACTGACCTTTATTTGATATTACCCATCTGAAGAAACTTTAGAGCTTTATGTCAGTTTCTGAAGGCAGTTTTTGTTTATCAAACCGGTAAATATAAAAACTTCCCCATAAAATAAAAAGCACAGGCATTGGATTTACAGAAATCAAGAAAATCCAGGAAGTTTTTAGTCTATGGGTTAGCAAGTAATGCAGTCAAAATAAGGCTGTAAACCCAGATTTACCGAATTGGAACTTGATGGTGCATTTTTGCTAATAAAATCATTCTTACATTTTACATCATGACTCCAAGTAGGTATGGCCACAGTACAACCTTTAGTGTTGTGCAGAAATACTGGAAATAGGTATAAACATCTCTCTACTATCCTATAGTCTGCAGCACAGGCAGACGCTGAGCAAAGCCTGAATTTCACTGCAGTATTATTTCATTTCAGGCTCACACCTCTGTACATTATACAGCTAGCCTGCTTTCTTTTCTGCAGTTTAGTCCACAAACTAGAGATAAAAAAAGTACAGAGAGTAGCAGAAAAGGTTCTTCCAATCTTCCAATGGCACCTCCAAGGACAGCTAGCTGAAATACATAAATAATTGAACTGCAGTAGCAGAGATAAACTCAGTCCTGTTTCAATTGCTAAGGCCACAGCAACAGCTTACCAGAAAAGACAATGCCAGGATCTCCTTTTTTCCTCCAGATCAGGACAGCACAATCCTAAAGGTTCTCTCTTACATGGGGTTGTTGTGACCCAAGTGCAGCACGCAGCACTCTGCTTTGTTGAACCTCACAAAAGTGACCTCAGCCCTTTAATCCAGCCTGTCCAGATCCCTCTGTAGAGCCTTCCTCCAGCAGATTGATACTCCCACCTGACTTGGTGTCATCCACAAACTGATTGAGGGGGCACTCAGTCGCCTTGTCCAGATCACTGATAAAGTGCTGAGCCCTGGGGAACACCGTTAGTGACTGGATGGAGGTAGCTCCATGTTGCT
>VYZQ01058329.1:0-19707 GCA_013400655.1 Mystacornis crossleyi | reverse complement strand
GGCTCGGCTCGGCTCAGCTCAGCTCAGCACGGCGGAGGCGCCCGGCTCGGTGAGGCGGCCGTGGGGTCGGGCCCGGCCGGGCTGCCGGGGGTTCCCTGTGGAGCCGGGGGGCGCTGGCTGGAGCGGGGCGGGCAGGGCCAGGCCGCGGGAGGCACCGGAGCGGGCCGAGGCCGGGCGGCGGCCGTGGGGGCCCCCGGTGCGGCCGCGCTGCTGNTGGTGGGAGGGAGCGGCGGGGAGGGCCGTGGTCCGGGCAGCTTGAACCGTGATGGTAAATAATGTGTTGAATGTCTTGAGAGGTTATTTGTCAGAATACGTCGGAAAACTGCTGCTTTTCTTTTGTTTTCTTGTTTCGTTTTTAAAAGATTCGTGTCAGACAGTTTTGAGCTTCTTGAACCTGGAAAAACGTTGGTAGTGGTCAGAAACCGGCAGGCATAGAGCTAATGAAATAGTGTTAAATAGCAGTCTTACATAACACTAAGTTTCCCGTGATGATCTTGGAGTCTTTTGGAATGGTAGTGCAATGTCTTTGTACTTGGGTGCTGCGAAACACGTCAGTGCTGGGCAGCACAGCTGCGAGATGAAGGGCATTATCTGCTCTGCTGGTTTTCCACTTTCCCTTTTAGAGAAGTGATAAGTAGGCACCCAGGGCCTAAAGGCTCTGCGGTGAGAGCATGTAATGGAGGTGCAGACCAAGGAGTTGGGAAGGAAGTTCTTGTATTTGGACAGAAATCCTCTCAAACCAGCAGTAAAGGAGGAAAACAGACATGCTGGCTGGGTGCTGGGATAGCAGCCTGAGAAGAAGGTGTAGGTTGAAATGTCAGATGGTGGGTGTTAACTGAAGTATTTGGTAATTTTGAGAGTGAGAATTACTCTCATATCGCCAACTCTCTCTGTTGTCTAGTCTGTAATACTATCTAGCCTTACGAATTCTTTTCCTTTGCTTAAAACCTAGTGTAGGCCACCACTTCATAAAAAATTTAAGGGCTTCTTTAAACAAATTTAAACAAGTTAATTTATATAAGCTAAAAGCATAAAAAGGTAAATTTATCAGCTATTGGCTTCTATTAGTTTATATTCTAGATAACATTCTTTAAATTCTTGTAAGTTCCTAATACTTCCTTAATTGCTCTTTTCATACAGAAATGAGGCTTAAACAGTTGGGTCTGCATGATACCTCTTAATTGGTGGCTGAGACAAAAAACAGTTGACAAATAAGAAGAACTCTTGGATTAAGAGTGTTTTAGTTTTGGGGTTTTTTAGAATTTGTTTTGCATTTTCCTCCCCAACTCTCCTTCAAAAATAGTGAGTTGGGAAGTGTATCCTACCTCTGTCAGTCAGGATGTTTAATCCTCTTAATAAGCCTTAGGCTTCATGTTTACCGGCTAGCAGCAAGATCCACCATTGGCCTGTATTTTTGTTAATACACATTGCTTTTTAATGAAATGGGCTTTGCTGTTTCAGAGGAAGGATGGATGAGATGTTACCTTGCAATATCAAACTAAACTCAAGTTTCATTGTTGCACTGTAGCCTCCCTTGTTTAAGTCACTTAAAACCACAGAGTATTTTTGGACTGATAAAAGAAAAAGGGCTCAAGTGGTGGATTGATCTGTGATTATCTACGGTGCCCTTTAGTTCTTTTCTTATCTCAGTTTTGGACTGGCTTTCTCTGAGACAAGTTCCACTATATCTTAATTAGCACCAAGTGGTACAGATCTAGGCTGATCTGAACTGGCCGTAGGACCAAAGCTTGACTTGCAGTGCTCTTAATATTCAGTATTACACATTTTTCCATCAATTACAGCTTTAAAACAGAGGAAATAAGATTCAGCATTGCACAAAAGTGGATTACAGATAAATATTAAGACAGGCAGGGCACTTGAATACTTTATTAAGCTCATACACTGAAAATAATAATGAATGAGGATATTCCTTGGATATGATCAGATTGCTGTTTAAATGTTCTGTTTCAGAGAATATTTATTCTTGTGTTGTGAGGGAACAAATAGATAAGCTTATTTAATACCATCCATTCTTTTGTATTAGTTTTAATGAATTATTAAGAATGAGTGATACTCAGTTCTTTGGGCTGACTTTTAGTTATCACGTGGTTAGCTTGAAATCTACTTTGAGGTCCTTCCTCCATTTCCGAGTGCTCCGCCAACCAAACGCGTTATTTGGCGGTAACGATGCTGCACACAGACTGCGAACTTGGGATGTTTCAGACAATCAGAGTTGCTGAGCCAGCTTTTGTAGCTCTGCGTGCACTAGTGCTGTGTGGACACTGATGGTGCTGACATCTCCATTCTCTTACAGACCTTTTCTAGTGTCAGTAAAGAATGAGCTTTAGCAAGAACAGTGCTGCTGTCAGTATGACAAGTATACAGTGAATAGTAAATTAAATATTAAGTTGAAATGTAGTTAGGATTTTACTTGATGTCTCTTCTTGTTATATGCTAACAATCACTAGCGAAGGAATTGAAATCTATGAAGTATCTTTGCATTAGCCTCACCCAGAAAAAAACCAGATCAATAAACATGGGGCAAAGGGGACTATTGTACTGCAGTTGTGTTCACACAAATAAATCATTTACTTAAAGCCTTGAGAAAGAACTACATGGGTTTGGGGATACAGGCACTAAAAATCTCAAACTAGTAAATTTTGCTCATAAAGAAGAAAACGGTGATGATAGATTAAACTTGTCTGCCCATCTCAGTCTTCTAAACATTTTCTGTGTTCTAAGAATCTACAATTCTCGAGTCAGAGGTCTTTACTGTTAAATTTGTTTTCACCTTCATACCCCTCTTAAAAGGAAAAGTGGATTTTTCAATAGTAAATACAAGTATTGACACACAGTGATGTGGTTTGGCAGTCACCAGGTTTTTTTGCTGTAAGGATCCAGCTGTATTCACAACCTTGTAAGGCGTTCTTTCCAATTGCTTTTACTGTAATTGTTTGGTGTTGCGCTGGTCAGGAGCATCCTTTTAACTTCTAAAGGCGATGATGTCCTTGGTGATTAGTAAATATACACTTATGCCAGTGTTCTTTAGCTTAAAGATGCTGAGCCTTTTAGCAACAAGTGACTGCAATCAGTCAGAAGAATCTCCTCTGGCCCAAAGTTTGTTTATCTGCTACATGATGAGCAGTGAGCCTGGTAGCTTGAGCTGCTGCTGACCCACTCCACCAGGCTGCCTTCTCAAGCCATCCCTGTCATATTCCGAGCTATGTGACTGTTATTGGACTGAAACCACACATCTTGACTTTCACATTAAATTGGATTCTGTAGCACTATAAAAACAGATGCCTTCCAGATTACATGGCACTTCTGTTGTGTGACTGCAGATGCATCAATTACATAAATGCTGTCTGAATTTTGATTATAAAGAGCGTGGGAGTAGAGCACAGCATCCCATCTTGCCTCTTTAAAATCTTTTCATGACCTGCACTTCTGTTTACTCTGTTTTTGTTGGAGTAGAGGAAGGATATTTTCCAGATTTTTTTTTTTTTTTAGTTTGTTGATAGCTCAACTAAAACAAGAAGAGAGATGAAGTAAACTTAATTGTAGGTACTGTTTCAGGATTTTATTACAAGTTTGGATTTAATTCTTTTTTTCTTTCCCAAGAATTATTTTTTCTTTACTGATTTAGTTTCTTCTTTTCATCTATTATATTTGTAGAGACTAATCCAATCTCTTAGCCTTTGTTGTATTGCCTTGGTAAGCCAAACCTACACCTTTCTAGGGAAGAGTGATTGATTCATCAGGAAAAAATGATTAACCTGCCCACCTCTTCCTGTTCTGGCACACCTTCCTTGCGTGTGGCTCAGCATGTGAATTCTCACCAATGCCCTGTACAGTGGTGTTAACGCCTCGGCCTATGTAATGGAAGTACTTTTAGTTTTGCACTTTGGATTTTACTTACCCCATGTTTTCTGTAGCTTAATATCATTGTGATTGACAGATGTCTCCTTTCTGTCATCTGCCTTACAGCAGAGAATCATAGTTTTGCTTGAAAATATCTGCTCTTTAATTTTAATATAGTATCCCATTTTTGTTGTCTATGATCATTATTCTCTTCTACTATAATTGCCTGATTTTTCTGGATTAACAATGCCTCTCAGGGCTGCCAGAAAAAAAAACAAAAGAAAACAAAACAAACCCTAATTCATTGGAATTAATGATTTGTATTTCCTGTCTTTGGCCAAGACTGACAATCTGCATACAGCTAAAACAATGAGTTTACACTTTTTAGAATTCAGACCTACTGGATTCTTTCTGCTCTTCAGTTGAAATACATGAGGCAGTTTGAGGAATACATTCCAGAACAGACCTATAACCTGCAATCTTTTGTACATATTGGTACTTCCAGTTTTTGTCACTGGGGCGCAAGGAGTGTAAAACACCAATTGTCTTGTCTCTCTGTAAACACTGTAAAGGAAATAAGTAATTCCGTGTTTTTATTTTGTAAAGCACGGCTTTAACTGTTCAAAGTATTTCACAGTTCTGTGTGTTGATGTTAGTTGATCAAGATCTCAAAATCTGTTGAGTGTTTTCTCTTAAATTATTCAAATGGAAATGCACTGTTTGTAAGTTCAGCCTTTATTTAAATAGACAAAATGGTAACTGAATTTTGTAATACCTTAGAGATGTTTTTGGAAGTTAGATTTTTTAAAGTTGTTTATTCCCCTTGTTTGCTACTGATCTTGAAGACGAAAAATTTAGTATCAGGCGTGTCTGTGTTCTTCTGATGTTTGACTTTAAAGAAATAAATATCTGTGATGTAACTGGATTTGATGGTTATAGATTCCTTGCTGTCCTGTAATCATGTCAACTGAATCTGAAAGTTACTAGGAGATAACCACAACATAGCAGACACTGTTCCAAGCAGCTAGATAAATTTCTGCTGATACATGCAGTAGGGTCATCATTAAGAGGACATTTTATTCAAAGGTAAACACTGTTTGGCTTTCTCTCTGTATATTCTTATTGATTTTTATTCCAATTTGCAGTAATGGAACAACTGCGGGATCCGGTTATGCAAGAAGATGCAAATATTGAAGCCATTAATGAAGAGTACAGGAAAGCCTTTATTTTTATCAATAAAGGACTGAATACAGATGAACTGGGTCAGAAGGAAGAGGCAAGAAGTTACTATAAGGAAGGGCTTGACCACTTGCTCCGAGGAGTTAGCATTCCATCAGAGGGTCCTGGGTGTGTCGGGTCCCAGTGGGAGTCTGCCAGGCAAATGCAGCAGAAGATGAGGGAGACCCTGCAAAATGTTCGTGCTCGACTCGGCAGCCTAGAGCAAAACACCCCACCCGTACAAGCAAGTCCCGCTACGATGGAGACCCCTCCTGGCGTGCCCAAGTTATACCCATCCATTCCTTCCAAAGAAAAGCCAGAACGACCCCCCGCCCCTAATTCTCTGTTTGTACCAAGTCAGCCACCTGCAGCAGATGGAAATGTTGCAGCTGTGAGCCAGGGGCAAATTCCAGCTATGAGTCCATCATCTGCAAAACCTCTTTGTCTGCCAAACGAAGCACCTCCTGCCTATACGCCTCAAGCTACCAATGGCCACTTCACTGTGTCTTACGGCACAGACTCCGGGGAGTTTTCTTCCGTTGGTGAGGACTACTACAACAAGTGTACTCAGCCACCTCCCCTGGAAAACCTGGGAGTGGATGCAGATGAGCTGATCTTGATTCCCCAAGGAGTACAGATATTTTTTGTGACTCCTGATGGGCAGGTTAGTGCTCCTTCATATCCTGGATATCTGCGCATCGTGAAGTTCTTGGATACAGATAGTGAAGCTGCTCAGAATCGTCCACCGGCATTTCTTCAGGTAATAGGAAGATAATTTTCTCATTTTATTAAAATTTCCAGAACTGTCATAAAACTCTAACAGGCAAACTTCTTAGGTTCTTGCTCTTCTGAGCCTAAATATCCCCGTGATTATATGAAGGATGTGAAGGTGTTGCAGAAATGGTTTTCTGCAAGTACACACTTTACGACTCTTTCTGTGAAAAGCACCTCTGTGTCTTCCCAAGGTTTTCAAGTGCTGACTGTTCTGGTGAATTCCAGTATGTAAAGGAATTGACTTAACATGTCTTTCCATTTCATAAAATTAACTTCTTTCCTCACATAGAGAAGACCTGTTGATTCACCTACTATAACAAATCAGTATATAATGGAGTTGGGTGCTACTTGCTTCATTCTCAATTAGTGATAAGGTATTGCAGTTCTGACAATTGATAATTTGAAGTTTGCTGGTCCATGTTAATCCAGACTCAGAACCACAAATAAAAAAGATGCATTATTTGTACTTTTTCAGTCCTTATTTGCTTCATGTGGGCATGTTCTGTAACGAACATGGTGTTTCTGGTTTGGATTCTGACTTTGGATCTCAGCATTACTGCCAAGATTGGCTGATTTGGGGTCTGCTGATTCAGCTCCACTCGTGTTAGCAGTCTTCAACAGTAGGCCAGTGACAGCCATGCATTTCTGTTTTTTCTGTCATATAAACCTGTCTTGAGATCTCCAGGGTGATCAGGCACTGTGAATCCTGACTTGTTTGGCAGTTCTTTTCATCTGGGCCTCAGGATGAGACCTCAGTTAAGAGGGTACCAGCCTGCATTATAGTCCTGTAAAAATTAGTATTTTCTCTATACTGGATTGTCAGAACTAAGCAAGAGTGATAGTTCCAGAAACACGTTGGTTGTGTTCTTGGGGGATTGTTTTTCTATTTTATTTTGTTCGAGATGGTATAAGGCTTTTTATTTTGCATCATAGAATCATAAAATGGTTTGGGTTTTATATGCGGAAGGGACCATAAAGATAATTTAATTCCAACCCCGCTGCCATCAGCAGGGAACCTTTCACTAGAAGGTTCCACTAGAAACTTTATGGAAAATCAAGTTTGTGGTGCTTATCAGTATGTTCTGCCGATCTTTCTTTTTAAAAGCATCCTTTGATTCTTTTATGTACTTGTCTTTCCTAGGTTTGTGACTGGCTGTATCCTCTCATGTGTAACCAGTCTCCTGTTCTGTGCTGCAATACCGGGGTCTACATGTTCCCCGACACAATGTCCCAGCTCCCAGGGTCCTACGTGGGGGTAGTGCTGTCTGCAGAACTTCCAGCAGCTGACAGAGAGCTGTTTGAGGATCTCTTGAAACAGATGTCTGACCTACGAATCCAGGTAAATTTCTGGCCCGTCCATTATAAGCCAATAAGGAAAGGTGTAAATCATCAATATATTCGTACATTTACATTTAGTTGTGTAAAATGACGAATTTTTGTCTTGGTTGGTAAGCTCATCAGTGAGAAATAGATAAAGTAGCCAAGATTAAGCAGCTTTGTAATGAAACTGTAGGTCCTATGAGATGAGATTACAGAAATTTTAAAATACTAAATTGTAAGCACAGAGTGGAATTTGAGACCATTTTTTATATTTTCTCTATTTTTCCGAAAGAGAACAGAAGCCAGAGTGAACTTATGTGTTCAGGAGAAAGCATGCTTTTCCTCATGTTTGCATGCACACAACTCTCTGTGTAGTTTTCATGATACATTCTTGGATTATCGTGCCCAAATGTGTTTAGAGTTCAAAAATGTTAAGCAACCTCAGAGAAGATCTGAGAAAATAGAATGTACCTCAAAAATCTGCCTTCCAATGAGAACTCAAAATAGATAAATCTGATGCAGTAAGTTGTTGAC
The DNA here is from genome assembly GCA_013400655.1 of Mystacornis crossleyi. Taxonomy (NCBI): domain Eukaryota; kingdom Metazoa; phylum Chordata; class Aves; order Passeriformes; family Timaliidae; genus Mystacornis; species Mystacornis crossleyi. Next base: position 12,000 of record VYZQ01058329.1, on the reverse strand, counting down.
AGATAGAGAAAATACCAAATAACCCCCCATAGTCTAACAAATGTGCAGTAAAATTCAGTGACTTGAAGCAAAGTGGGCAATACTACTGTAAGAGCACTGGAGCATCATTTCAGGAAGAGTGGTAATCAGTAACTGCTTAAAAGATCATAGCATGATTAAATCTTTTCATGAAAGAATTTTGTTGAATTGCCAAAATGTGGAAACAGTGATGTTGAAGAACCGGTTTGGAGCATCCCATGAGGGCAGAGTTCTGTTATGGTCTAAGTCCCGGTGAGTTCAGCAGGGAATTTCACTAGAACAGGAGATCACTAATTTTTACTTAAAACGGGAAACTACTCCAGAATTATGTGATACTGACTCCCAGGATAAAATTCTGTCTTTTTCCTGAGTAGAAGTAGTTCAAATTTGCTATCTGATTTGTTCCTTATTTTCCTAAAATGCGTGTTTTTGTTACTGTTCCCTGATACAATGTCACAGGTGCCAGGATCCCATGAGAGAGTAGGGTTATCTTCAGAGCTCCCAGCAACTGAGAGCACACATTTTGGAGATAAATTTAAAGAGAGATCTGGCCACAAAGTCCAGGTAAATGCCAGGACATTCCAAAATTTTATAGTAAAAAAATGCACAGAAATGCATGTTAGAACTGCTGACTTGATTGATGGCAGCTGTGTATGCTGTGTCCTGTAGTAATTTTTTTGTTGGGTGGCTTTTTTGTTTTTCGTTTTGTTGTTGTTGTTTGGTTTCTTGTCAAACACCACTTCAGTTACTGCAGCCTGGCACATTTTTCAAATCAGCGTATTTCTGAAGTTTTAAAAACTGTGATATAGCACAAGTATCCCAAAACCTAGTCTGATGGCCATTTAATGTGTCTGTTTTACATAGTACTCATGAGGATCTAATTGACAACTATATTTAATATAATTACAGTACTGAGTCACCTTATTAGAGAATCTATTTTTTCTCCTTAATATAGATCTTTAGAAGTCTTGTTGACTGGTTTTCTATATAGTGACCCAGCTAGTGGTGTAACTAAATCACATCTGGAACATAGCTTGGGTCTTTTAATAGTTTTTTTGTTTGTTTTTTACCTGTAGCTGTTTACTGAGGTAATTTCTCCTGGCCAGCCCCAGAGTGTTTTGGTCACATGCTGAAGACATTTCTTGACACCAGATTTCACCTTGCTGTCACCCCTAATTGATGATGTAGTACATGTCAGCGATACATTGTTTGCTTTCTGGGTAGCAACCTCCTAAGGTTTTATCTACTCTCTTCTGTTAATGTTGGTTTTACTACAACATTCAGCTACGTGCAATACTTTTATCCATTAAATATTTCAGGGGAATTTAAGAATTCCATGTAATAGCAAATACTGTTCTATATTGTGTATTCTGGTCTGCCTATGGGTTTAATCTATAAATGCTTTCATTTAGACTCTTCTAGACTAAACAAAAATGTTTTCTCTTTCTATCATTAACTATCAGTGTTTTCAATCTTCAAAATATTTGGAGATTTTATTTACATTTACACTGGAAAAGTTCTCTTAACAAAAACTTAAATCTGTTACAATTTATTTAGCTTTCTGTAATTAAAGTTTAATTATACGTTGTCTGTGAATTGCGTAAAGCGATGTTACACTTTCTGGAAGCGCTAAGCAGCCTGTGGTGGTGGTTGCTGTGTTTGAATGATTACCATCTGCTCCAGGAACTGTAGAGTTTGACATGAAGTCACACAGAACCTGGCCACCCAGCTTTACATAGGGGTCAGTATCGTGCACAGTTTGGTGTTTTCCTTGGCTGTGCCAGTCTGAAAAAGCAGTAACAGCACACAGCATGAATAATCTCCTTTATTTTTGAATTTGGCAGGAAAGGATGAGGAACAAAACAATCAGAACAGCTGCATTCCTTTAGTGCAGCTGGATTCTCTAACCAAAGACTGCAGTTCCCATGCTGAATAACAACAGAGTTGGCTTCTGTCTGAGAAGATAAAAATGAGAGATGGACAAGTCTCTTATCTGTTTTGCTAGTGAACTTGTAGTGTACATTTTCCCTGCTTAGCTATTTGGCCATATGTCTGCATTGGCAAGCAAATCTTTTCATTGTAGCTGGATGAAAAAAATGTACAAAAAAGCTGACCTGTCTGATAAGCTTTTTTGGATGTGTAGGATTTCTGTGAAAAAGTAATTGAGTCTTAGATTTAACTTGAGTTTCTGTACACTTACGCAAGGCATGCCCAACTTTAGTATTATTTGATAATGGATGTGTATGATCTAAACCGGAAATCTTGATGATGTGATGCAAAGTAGATGCTCAGATGTTTGCTTTCACTTACCAGCCTTCAGAAGCCTCTAGTGATGCAGTTCAGTTGCCTCAGACTGTACATATCCAGCCACAACCTGAAGGAGCAGAAGATCAGAAAGAGTTACCAGAATGGAGTGAGAAAGTTGCCCATGGAATCTTGTCAGGTATAGTTGTAATAAGGGGACTGTGTTGAACAGAAACTAATGTGACATTTAAACAGTATTTTCACCTAAATGCATGTGTGCTGATAGAAGCTGAGTGGTCAGAAGTAGTTGTTTACTAGTACCAGTGCTGATCACCTGCAGGATGCCTTGATGAACTTTATAAAAACCATGCAGAATATAAAGCCAGTGCCAACAGCTTCTTCTTTGCAAATGAGTTTGGCTCCTCATTTGACTCTGTTAAGAGTATCACCTGCTGTGACTCAAACCACTGTGACAGAACAATTTTACCCCTGTGTGGACATATATTACAGCAGACATCTGTTGTGATTTCTGCAGATAAACATGTGGGTTTTTTCCTCTGAGAACCTTTGGAATATACTAATGACCACCAGCTGATTGTAATAAATATGAATCTCCGAGGAGGGCTAGAGAGTTGGGTTTGTATGTTTTTCTGAGTGTTAATAGCATTTAGATGTGCAGTTCTATCATTTCTGACTCAGCTGGTGCTTGCATATCTATTAAAAAACTGAGTATCTGTATTAGGCTGACATTTGGATGTGGGCTGGCTGTATTAAACTTAAATAAAATTAATTTAAAAAGTGGTGGTGTAGCTGCAGAAGTTACTGCAGGACTTCTATGCTGGCCCATTCAGGGGAGAACATAATTGCAGACTGTAATGACGAATGCTTCTAAACATTCCTGTGTTGCACAGGCAGAGGAGGGATAGCTGAAGGAATCACAGTCTGTAAAACTGTACATACTAAAAAAACCCAATTTTTGCCTTGAAGGTGCATCTTGGCTAAGCTGGGGTCTAATGAAAGGAGCAGAATACACTGGGAAAGCTATTCACAAAGGAGCTTCTAAACTGCGAGAGCACATTCAACCAGAAGAAAAGCCTGTGGAAGTCAACCCAACTGTAGCAAAGGGACTTCATGTAGCAAAACAGGCTACTGGAGGAGCTGTGAAAGTCAGCCAGTTCTTAGGTAAAAATTTCCATCTGGTAGAATATATTTATGCCTTAAATAATAAAAAGTAAAATGCGAGTCGGTTTCTCTAGCCAGTAAACTGGAGGAGGTTTAAAAAACCTGATAAAATCCAGAGATCCATAGTTTGTGCCTAGTTACCTCCTGCAAGAGACATGCTTTAGGACTAGTACATATTACTTGGCCTTGAGATATCCTTTTCTTTCCTAAAAGAATAGTCTGTATAGTCTTAAGTTTGACATGCTTTTGAAAGTTTTAGACAGTTAATTCAAAATGGTGTCTCTTTTTTTATTTTTTTTAAGTTGATAACCATGTATTTTAAAAGCTCTACTCTCACTGGTTACTAACATACAGTACCACTAGAGAATGTGTGTGTGCATATTTTTAAACATGCACACCTGAAACAAGTCTATTGGACTATGTATAAATATCAAGATAGAAATGGCCTGGTGTTCAGACGTGCCTGGCAACCCTAACAGCTCTCAGTAACTTAATTTTGTTATTTATTTGCATATAATGTTTATATTGACTGTCTGGTGACTCATCCAAATTTAAAAGTAAATTGTGCTGATGTTACAAAACTACTTTGAAGATCTAGAATGCTTGTAAGAAAGACTTCTATGGAAGACAGGTCAGGAAAACAGCAGCTTGTTCCGTTTCTACAAGTTAGAGATGTCAAAGCAGTGGAAATAGTTTCTTGAAATTTGAGTGTGAGATGTGTATGTATTTTTTTTTAAGGCACTTTTTTGCCACAAGGCCAACCTTACTTGTTTCTTAGGATTTGGGGCTGTGTAGAACCTGAAAAATAAGGTTGCTCTGTATCAGTTGGGCACTTACGTGTGGTTTAAAGTCTTTCTTAAAAAAAAGCATATTTAAAAGGAAGCACCACTTAAGACTTCAGTGAAGCTTCCTTTTAATTATGAGGAAAGATTTTTAAAGAAGGATGTTCTGTGTTCTTAGTAAATAATTTGCATACTCTTGTTTTATGGTAGTTGAAGGGGTGTGTTCTATAGCGAGCTGTGTTGGAAAGGAGCTGGCTCCACACGTGAAGAAGCATGGCAGCAAGTTAGTTCCAGAATCCCTTAAGAAAGATAAAGATGGGAAATCTACTTTTGATGGTGCTCTGGTTGTAGCAGCAAGTGGAGTTCAAGGTAGTAAAAATTCCTTACACTTTTTAAAATTGCATATTTTTAATGATCTGAACTCAAATAAGCTGATTGTTTCTACAGGGTTTTCAACAGTGTGGCAAGGTTTAGAAGGTGCAGCGAAGTGCATTGCTAAAAGTGTTTCAACTGAGACTGTAAAAACGGTGAAATACAAGTAAGTTACGTTTTTATTGTTCTCATCTTCTACAGCACACTGTTATTCTGTCTGAGTACTGACAAACAAAAGCTTATGCAAGTGCAGGGAAGCTGACTGAAATACCTGCTTTCCTGTAAGTGTGTAGCACGTGATAAGGTGGTAAAGTGCACAGTAATGAGCATCTTCTGTATGCAAAAATCTGAAACTGCTAAATGACTGTAGGAAGTATTTTTTTAGTTCTTTGTAGAAGTATTACAGCTTCAAGCTGTGTTACAAATAATGCTCAGGTTTTTATCTTTGCTCTGTGATATAATACCATTATGAAGAAAATTACTGGTTTAAACCTCTCAGCTCTAATCCTGAATTTATGCAAACTTAGCTAAACTTATGAAAAATGAAAGAACCTCTTCTATCAGCAGGTTTGGCTAAAGCAAGGAGGTACAAAAAAAATTTTGTGAGGAAATCTAAGGCGTATATAGCAATAATGGAACAGCCTCGACTTGCAAAATACGGATGTTCCTAGAAAACGATAGTGGGGGAAGAAGACAATAACATTTGGGATTAAGATGATGGAAAGATGTAAGCTGTATGCATGTACTGGAAGATGCTGTGGAGAATAAAGGAATATATTGAAATAACTGTGAAACATGAAATGCACCCCTCACAAAAAGGGCAGTAGATTTAATAGCAAGTGAAGAGTAAGCAAAAGCAAGCAGTTTAAATGGACTTGGTGATAAATGTAGCAAAAGAATTATTAAAAGGATTGCTGAAAGTGCATACAGGCTATAAGCCGATGGTAACAAGATAAACATCAGCATACAGTATTACGCAGATTGGCATTCAGGGTTGTGTTGTGTTGTGCATTTCAAATAGGAGGCCAAATAATGAAGATCTTGTCAGTTGTGGTTTATTGCTGATGTTTTTTGCAGTAGGAATGTCAGGAGAAATTGTACTGGTACTCATTTCACATAAATTCATATTAATGTTTTTGTTTTAGATACAAATATAGGAACTATGGAGATCAGCAGACAACAGAAACTAAGAGTGAAAAATAATAAGTAACTACCTGTTGCAGCTAACTGCAATATGATTGAAAATATTTTATATGTAATCTTTAAAATCTATCCTTATAATGATATTAAAATTCTACATAATCTCCCTTTTGTAAGCTGTTTTTTATTTCAGTGACAAAGATTTCTGCCACTCAGAATACCAGTGAATGAGCTAAATTCCACTTAATGGAAACAAAGCTAAAGTGGCACCATTAGTGTCTCTAAATAAAAAAAAAAGGCTAAAACTTAGGTGCAGTACCTTTGTGGATGGAATTTTAAAGAGATGCTCATCATATGCATGTTGATTGGAATTGGGGAAAAATGTAGCTTCAGAAGTAATATTTCTGCCAAAGTCCCATGCTACTACCTTTTTTAAAAACTATTTAAATAAATGCAGTGTATATATTTGCACAGTATAAAAAAAAAAGTTAAAAATTATGCAATTCAGACAGGCAAACTCGAAAATTGGTTATCACACATTAAGAAGTTGCTGTTCTGACTGCATTGGATAAGCTACAGTCTTACTTTAAATGAGGTTACTTACTTTACTGATACTATACTGGCTTATGATGTTCCTGAGGTGAAAATAAGCAAATTGACAAACTAATCTGACAAACACTTCTGCTGTGAGATTAATTCTGTGACCTAAAAATCTGATCTTGATGATTCAAGGCTGTTGCTCTATCAGAGAATTAAAAGCAAAACAAAAAACCCATGAATTCTTTTTATTCAGTTTCATTGTTTGTTCCAGCCACATGTTCTGGCTGCCGTACTGATATATTATAGATTTTTGGATTCTTTGATATTCTTTGCTTCTCTCTAGCTGTATCCTGAGGTCCTCAAAGAATCTCTGGTCATAACAAGCACAGGGGAAAAGTAACTCTGCTGACTGCTGGGATTCTGATGCTGCCAGGAATACTTCCCCTTTGGCCTGGTTTGTCTGACTACAGTGCTCTCTGGGGAAATGTCTGGCTACTCAGAACAGTTAAGAGTTACTGCTCTCACTGTACTCTTGTCCTCCTTCCGTGTGCTCTCTGTGCACAATTGAGTCTTCAGTATGAGAGTGACAGCTTGCCCACTAAAGCATAAAGAAGCTGGACTCACAGGCCGTGGGAGAGACCCAAGGTTTTTATCTCTTCATAATTTTCATCGCATCAAGATGGTTTTGTTGAGCCTTTTGAGGTTTTGTACAATGCTGGACTCCAGGTGGAGGTCTCATTAAGGAAGAGCAGAGGGGCAGAATCCCCTCCTCACCCTGCTGGCCACGCTGCTTTGGATGCAGCCCAGGATACAGCTGGCTTTCTGTATAGGGGGTATAGGAATTTTACCTAAGAACTTAGGTGAAAAAGAATCTTAAGTTATTGCACAAAACTTCTCTCCCCTCTCTTTTTACTGTTCTGTACATAAGTTTTCTACTCTTCAAAATTAAGAGGGGAAAAAAGGGAAAAAGACTGGACGGGTTCTTGGAGAAAAAGAGTAGAGAAGCATATTGGTATTTTTGAAGAGCAGTTGATCTGATAGAGGAGCAGCCTTTACTCAAATGGCTTCATAAATTCTAATTTTATTCTTTAGACATTCGGGCACTGCGCTTAATATTTGTTTTTGGTAATGCTTAAATTTTTGCTTTCAAACGAATTCCAGTGAAGATTAAAATACTGAGTATACAAATCTACAAAACTGCTCTTTCCTTAGGTATGGAGAGGATGCTGGCCATGCTACAGACAACGCTATGAATTCTGCAATCAATGTTGGTGTGACAGCATTTAACATTGAAAATATTGGTATCAAATCTGTTGTAAAGAGAACTGCAAAGGAAACTGGCCATGCTGTGCTAGATGAATATAAAGTATTGGATAATGAGAAGAAAGGTAAAAAATGAAAGCAATTAAATATTTCTCAAAGCCTTGTATTAGAGATGAAACTTCCTATTTAGAAGTAACTACATTGCTCATCTGAGAGTGAACATAAGTCACGCTGTACTTTTCAAGCAACTGTTACTTAATTTGACAGGAAAATGTAAAAATAGGGAGAGCATTTGTAGGAGGAAAAATGAAAGTTGTCAACCCCTTGTTCTGTGCTGAACAAGGGGTTTAAACAGCTGGATCACGGCTTCAGGCAACTGGAAGGATATGAGTTTGCAGTTCATATACTTGCCTCTTTAAGCACTTTTTCAAAATAATATATGGAATAATAGATTAATATAGAAATACTACTGTGAATATTTTTGTAACACTTTATATTTATAAAGAAGGTGGTGATACAGAAAGAGTAGGATTACTAATTCTGGAACAAGTAAAATTACCAGTTTTGGTTTTATAACTATCCTTAAGAATTAGTTTTACTAACCCAGCCTTGTCTTATTTAATATGCACTACTAAAGTAAGCATTATGTTTCATTGTTTTGTAGAGAATTTCTCTTTTCACCTACAAAACAGCTGATCTTATCCAAAGATCATGTTAGGAGAAATGAAAGATGAACCTCAGGTAACTAGGTAGTCATTCCCTTTCAGACTTTTTTTTCTCATCCAGCATATAAGTAAACCAAAGATACCAAGCATTTCTTCTAATAGAGGGTATTAACAGGTCTAGAAAAATGCATTTTCCAGTTGACTCCATAAGGATTATACAAAGATTGTTTGAAATTCGGGTTTTTATATAGAGAGGATAAGTATGGTTTTGCCTAAACTATTTTTCTGTGAAAATATTCTGTAGATGGCACTAGGAAATTCTATGCATTCTGTACTTTTCAGCCAATCCAGAAACATTCAGATTATGTATCATGGCCTCCTAATAGAAGGCTACTACTGTTTGAACAAATAGTTCTAATGGTCATCATTTTTATTCCATTAAATTCATAGTTGCGCAAGAGTGTGAAGTCTTTAAAAAGACTATGAAGACAAACCCTTTAATGAAGAGTTATTTAGAATAGACATTACTGTGTAGATTTGTCATCCTATTTGTAGCACAGTGTAAAATAACTCAGTATGTTGACTCTTGAGATGCTTTGACACTGCTACTTATTTAACACCACTATTGAGTTTTAAAGCTGCTAAACATTCTAATATTGGCTGGACCTGCAACAGACAATGCCAACAACTTACAATTTTATCTCCATTTTATGTAAATGGAGAAAATAACTATAAATCGTTGTTGGCAAGTGATGTTTGTAGAAGACTGAAAAAATACAGTAACAACTACAGTCTGTTAGGATGGTAATAATGCATATTTTGTGGTAGCTACTGCAGGTGTGTACTTAGGGTGGGAAATGTGAAAGAAAGGCTCTAACCACCTAAAGTGTAACTTCGATTTATGGAAATAAAGATAAAATTGGTTAATCTGTGCTTGACCTTTTTATGGCATGAAGCTACTTTTTTGGATCAGTGAGTGGAAAAACTAGGATTTCTTCAGAAGTAATAAACTAGCGGTATTGAGGTATAGCTATAGTATGAACAAGCTCATCAACTGGAGCATAAAATATTTCACACTAAGAAGTTCCATCCAACGTACAGATGGACAATTTCTGTTACTATAGTCTGCCACTTGCCAGCTTGTGTAACCAGTTAACGACTGCTAAAGAATTCACACTAGCAAAAGCATTTTTGTTGCTATGAACTGTATTTATAATAGGGTTGTATGTATTTGTATATTCTTTCTTCCTCCCATTTCGGGATTTTGCATACAGCTCATACCCTTTAGTTTCATCTACAAACCATCAAAACAAAAAGTTGTATTAAAAGAATAGTTAAGATCAAGGTGTTAGAGTCTTCAAGAGACCAAGTTGGAGCACACTGAGGGGAAAAAACCATTTAAATGTCATCAGTATCAGGCAAGTAGTGGTGTCCTGCTCAACCTACTGTTGATCTCTTCATGTGTACCCAGTCTTTCAAAATGGATTAAAACTATTTTTTGAATGACGCCTACCTCATTTTACAGTTTGTAATGTGATAAATCCATGATCTTCCCTTTTACATTTTTCCAAAGTTAGTTCATTTTCACAGCTGAGACTATGTTGTTGAACTTACCTAGCTTCACCTTGGGCGGAGGGCAGCCATAGGTTTCTTGAAAGAGAAAAAAAGGAAAGCCTTTCTTTCTCCATAGGCTTCTCCCCCCTTCCTCTACCATATACAACAACCTTCTCACATTTACTGCTTTATCTCAGCTCTCCCTTTTATATATTAAGCTCCCCAAACCGCCTGTCTTGGCCTGGCTTGCTATTCACAGCTTGGTTTTGTTTCTTTGAACACTGAACATCTTTTGATATATGATAGTCTTACTAAGCTGTATAGTGCATGAACCACTCCCTGATTTCCTAAGGCATTGCTATTTCCAAATTTATTCAGAGTCTTCTCTGCTACAATATTGGTCTCAAATCTTGTCTTGAGAGGATTACTTTTAATGATCTCTTAAGTCATTTTAAGCTACCGCCATCTCTGGCATTTTCATCATTGTATAGATAAAAAACCATTGTTCTTATTTCAAGTCTAAACTCCTCTATTTGAATGGATTCCTCTAGATTCCAAGGGTGGTTTAATTCGTCTGATTAATGCTGCTTTGAAACCAACTTGGAATAGTCTGTTTTGAATGTTCCTTGACTAAATCTTTCATCCTTTAAAAAGAACTGGTAAACCTACCTTCCAGTACAAAAAACATGCTGACCAGCTTACCACATAATGGTGTGGGTTGGAGGGGACCCCCAGGTCTGTAATCCACCTCCTGCCTGGAGCACAGTACTCTGACCCAGTTCTGCTCTCATGATTATCTCCAAGGATGGAGACTTCACAGTCCCTCTGGGCAGCCTTTGCCCAGATTGACTCTGGTGAATATTTCCCCCATACTAACCCAAACATGTTTATATGCACTCAGGTGCATTCTATTGTGTATCCTTCCATCATGCACTCCGGAGGAAACTTTGGCTTCTCCATCTTATTTACACTTTCATATTACATAGCTGATTACAGCACTAAGTTCTCCGTATGCCTTCTCTTCTCCAGCCTGAACAAAGGCAAGTTCCTGACCTAATGCAGCCCTTGGGACTTCTTTGGGAGTCAAAAGCTAAGCCCTTCAGCATGTGCTGAACAGAGTGGAAGAACCACCTCCCTCAGGCTCTTGGCCATGTCCTTGCTAAGGCAGCCCAGGAGCCCTTCAGCCTTGTTTGCTGCAAGGTGTTGCTGGCTCATGGTGATGCCCGAGATGGCCACCTAAAAAACAGCGACTAGACAGGAATAAGGGAATAAAGGTAGGTGTTTATTTGAAGGGCCTTCAAAGGTACACCCTGGGCAGGCCAAAGGCTTACACCCAAATGGACCCTCAGTCATGGATTCTTCTCACTTACAAGTTTGGTTCATTTGAATATTAGGGTTAATTGTCCAATTATAACCTCAGTTCATGATGTAATTATCCCAAGTTCATCCCCCTTCAGAGGCTGTTAGTTTACACATTTTGGGGCCTGGTGTCCTTGATGTAGAAATCTAGAGAAGTTTGTTATGTCTAACCAGCATGAGAGAACAGTCGTTAACAGGCCACAAGAAACTTCAGAGTTACACACTAGGCAGTACAGGATTTGAAAAATATAAGAGTTAAGGCATCAATGGCAGCTTCTTCACCAAGGAGCCAACACTGCATTCTAGACACTGCCCCAGCCTGTATTGATCCATGGGCTTTACCCATGCCAGATGCTGGGCTTTGCACTTTTTTTTGAATTTCATTAGGTTTTTCCAGGTTGTACACCCAGCTGTGGTCACCCTTTCCTCCTGCACACGAACTGCTTCTCTCAGCTCATCTTCATCATCAAATTTGCTGAGTGTGTGCTCAGTCCTCCAGGCTGTCAATCAGGAATTAAGGGTATTGGCTCAGGTATTGATCCCAGAGTCAAGCAGCCACACTGCTGATCACCACACGTCAAACCTGATGGCCCAGCCAATTTTCCAGCAGCCTTATAACCCAGTTAACAGATCTAGAACTCACCAGTTCGGCTACTGTGGTGGCACGCTGTTTTGCTGTATTTCTGCATTCTCCTAAATTCTTTGCACCCCAGTGGTTTATCCCTGTTCCTCCCCTATTCCCATCCCCAGTTGGTTTGCCCCAAGTCCAGGCCGCTCCCCAGGTGCTCCTGGGGGTTATGGTTATTCCACATGGTTATAATATAATATAATTACATATATATAATAACCATATTATAACCATAATATGGTTATTCCCCTCC
>VYZQ01058328.1:7728-25951 GCA_013400655.1 Mystacornis crossleyi | reverse complement strand
ATTTTGGAGTTTAAGTAACAGCTACCTCAGAAAATCTGGGAACTTCAGGTGTCCCATATGCACTGTGAACAGCAAGATCTGACAGAGCAGAGGTTCAATATAATACCAATACAAAGATTCTCAAGGATTTACCAGACAATTAACTCAGTCACTCAACATTAGATATCCACGGTCTCTGAACTTGATACAATCACATAAGCTTCCCTTCCCAAACAATGGGGAGAAATAAGCACAGGGTGCCTGTGATCTATTCAGACAAGATGCATCACATCAGGAAACTGCCAGGTTGTCTGCAATCAAACTCAAGTTTGCTAATCTGCTTACATGAAGGTAATTCTGTGTAGATGTATAAAGGCTTAATACAACAGTATTTACATGTTCCCAAAAGAAAGCAAATGAATGTCGGGGCCACTGGGCTTGAAGTCTGCTTTCCCTCAGGGGTACTGCAAACCCATTTAGAGTTTTCTGTGATAAGCCAGAGAAATCTGGGACCAGACAAGAGTTGCTTTTCATTCAGCAAAACGCAGCTGGATTCAACAGAGACAGCAAAAATATTATAGACATTACAGGATTCACTAAAGGTTACTGTCACATTAACTTCACAGTCTGAAGTTACACTTATAAAGGTATATGGCAGTTCTAATGTAACCAAACAGAGGAACAACAAATGCAGTAATACCCCTGAATTGCTGAAGAATAAATTAACAGTGCACTGCAACCAATGCAATAGTGTAACAAATCACTTTCTTCAGAGTTAAAAGAAAAAATAGTCAAATTTTAACTCTATCATCATGCTAAATAGGGATCACATAAGTAAGATTTCATTATATTAGGTCATACAAAATATGGCTTAGTCTAATTCCAACATGAAGTATTCCTGATTTCCTTTTACTGAAATAATTTTTAGCATAGTTATTACATTTATCACCAACCGATTACATGAGCAGTGCTGAAACAAGTATGTAACCAAAACTTCTCATCTGATCTAGGCTATTTTTACAGTCAAAATCCAAACTGGTCATTGCATATCACTCCTCTTTGAGAAGGGACTTTCATTAAGCCTCAGAAATAACCATTTTTCCCTCCATCCCCTGGCAGCATGCTGCCTTCACTACCCACACTTTCAGTCATTCACAAGTATTAAGACACCAGATTCACCAGCTGACACCAGAACATGGCAGCTCATTGGTGTCTGACAGAGACAGGGCTCACACAGGGAGCTCACTGAAGCAGAGCATGGAAACCAACAGAAAAAAATGGATCATGAGAAACCAGAAGTTCCTACCATCTGCCTCTAGTCACTCTGTGCTGCTCCAGAACCATCTTATGCTACACACTGGCAATAGCTTCTAGAAGCACACCAGAAATTCCCAAAGGAACAAATATTTAACACAACTATACAAGATACAGCACGTCTTACAAATGACTTCAAGCATTCTACAATTATTTTTCTTAGTGGTTTGTTCATCTCTTCATGAACTGCAACTGTAAGAAACAATTCTCCATGACTGCAAGACTGGACTCTGCAGATACTGCTCAGTGAGTAACAAGACATGTAAGGAAGGGTAAAAAGGAACTTAGATGCAAATACTAGTACCATGAATTTACAGCAGCAAGTTTCAAATGCGTCTCAATAGTTCTTGTTTTGCATAATAAGGTAGGTTATTTATGACTGAACTTATCATTGCAGGCAAAAGAAAGTAAAGGTCACAACAAGATTTACATATATTAAAAGTTTTTAAAGATGCAAAAATGGTGTTTGGCATGTTTAGATAAAGTATACTATCAACACATTCATTTAATACTTCTTTTTGATGCTATTTCCTTTTAATTATCTTGTTCACTCAATGTATTCATTGCCTGTGATTTCTCTGGAGGGAAGAGCTAAATATTCATTCCATCTGTTTTAAATTCCACATTTGAGAATTTGAAATAAGCTTAATACATCTTTGTTGCCTTATGAAGAGAAAATATCATTATATTTAAACTCCCAGAACTGTTGTTATTTTACAGAATTTAAGTTTTAAAGTTTGTATGCTAATCTGTTTAGGTCATAAACACAAAATTCTTGGGCATTGTTGGACCACTAATACTTCAAGCACAATTTTAAACAGCATCAAGAAGAAGCTATTCAATTCCTACCATTTGTATGTGGAACAGATATTGCATTTATAATCATCCTCTACTAAATGGTTTGGTTTAGCAAACCAAATTTACTTTGTGTTTTAAAAGCTGATGCTCGAATTGTCCAGCTGAGTTAAGAAAGTGCAGCAGATCCATATTATCAATCACTGCAAGCAGCAGTAAAGTCAGAGGCTACAAACCTGCCACATGCCCAGTGAAAAACCTGCCTCTGATAGCACGAAGTGCCAATGAGACGTCTAACATATTTTATGGACAGCCTTAAAAATTATTTACACCGTATAATACAATGTCACCTGCCTACAGAGAGCAGATTGGTTCGAGGAGGAATATTAGATGCCTTTCAAGCACTGGGAACTGCTGAAGTGAAATTTCTACAAATACCTTTATGTTAATTCTGGTTTATATCTTCAAGATGGACAAAACAAAGGCTTAAGAAAAAAATGGATTACTGAAACAGTCACATTCCACATATATGCTCCACGTAAAAAGTCAGATATTCTTATTTTCTTAGAATTCTTCATTTTACTGCAAATCTCAAAAGACTGTTATATTTAATTTTCTTTAGGTAGGTGAATGAAGGGACAATACCTTAATTATTTGACCCCAATAAGACCAAACTGTATCTTCTCCTGCTACTGTCATATTTAACAGACTTTTATAAACTTAGATTAAAATAGAAAAACCATGCGATGGTAACCTTCAAAAATGTCTAAATTTTTAGTAGACATTTAAAATATATTTTTAAAATAAAATAATCGCAACAAAAATTTACATTTATAGCATCTTTTAAAATAAGAGATAACATAAAAACTGCAATACTTTTAGATGTCATGAAGTACAAATAATACCAATGTAAATGCAAAAAGTCTTCAGGAAAAGCAACATGAAGTATTTTACAAGACAAACATGGAAATGGAGAAATGAAAAGCAGCAGTCGATAAGAATTCTGAAAAATAAAAAGGAGAGTGTGCCAGTAACCTGTAATAGTCTCAAGAAATTGAATCCCACAGGTCAGTATCAAGACAAAAAAAATCCAGCTGAATTATTAAAGGGGATGGCTAGTTTTATGACCATTAATAAACACACGCTAGTTGCATGTGTTAAATTGAAGGAAATCAGATCTTAGATTTAAAAGCACTCAGAGCAAGCACGTAACTTGTCTATCATCTCCCACTCACAGCATACAAAATAGCAAAGGAACCCTATGTTTTTTGAAACATTGGATAGTCCCCAGAAGAAACATCTGTGTGCAAAAGGGGCTCAAACAAATTCGGAAAAGTTATTCTTTATAATGTAGTTGAAACGGTAAGGGTAAAAATTCAAACATTATTATCATACAAAAATTCATAATTTTAAATTTTAACTTCTCCCCTTCTCTTTGGTAGCCTGAATAAAATAATGAAAGTAATTCCAGAACTCTTCTCATGTGTCAAGTCTCTATTCCAAATGTCAAACTCTATATCAAGTATTACAAGTACTGAAAAAAGATATAAATACTGGCATGTTGTAAATTAGGCTTCACGGGGAAATTAGGATGCAAAGAATGGTACCAAGGGAATTGTCCAGACATGGGTTTAACAATGCTGTTCCTGCCCTCCCACAGAAACTTTTAACAAAACTGAATTCATTCCTCTCACAACGTACCTTGCCAAGAAATGGATTTGAATAAAGGGCCCTCATTAGCAATAAAAGTTTGGAGGGAAGTGCTGCTTGAAATTTGCTTTGCTGAAGTGCATGCAAGGAAAAGTAGTTTGCTGAACTGCTAACAGTGTCTGCACAAGCCAGGCCCAGCCTTGTGCTACTGCGTCAGCTGCTGCTCCTGGGTTCTGTAACAGCAACACAGTAGTAAACTTGTAGCATCCATGCCTGTATCATCCTGATAATGAACCACAGGATGTCATCCTTCTCTACCGCTGTGAAGCTCACAGTGACTATTCAGACCTTCTCAACTCCTAGCAAGGCTCTGCAATGTGCTTCGGGAGATGGAACGTGAAAGATGATAGAACTATGCAAGGACTATTAATGCTCAAATCCCTTTTACCTGCTCCCTGTTAGCTTCTGAGCAAAATTTAAGGTGTCGGTGATTCTTAAATGTAGTGGTTATGTGCAGGTAAGTATCAGAATTATTCAGGGTTGCTCAGAAAACTCTACTGGTATTGAGAGGACTACAACCTTAGTGATAGCATAAAATATCTATATTTTACTACTGACAGCATCACTGAACCAATCTGAAAACAAAGAATGTCATATCTACCTCAAGCAACTTACAGATCAACAGAATTGTAAACTAAATTCCTGTAACACCACCTTTATTAAGCAAATTTTAATTCATGTTTTCAGGCCACAACTGCACATCTTAAACAGGGTACCTAGATCAATTTTAAGAAATTTTCATTATAGCATAGTTCTAAACACTCAGTTTTGAACAAAACCAACAAGCTACAAACCTAGCTCCATGATTTAGTAATCTTTAACAGCTGGAGGGTTCCTACAGCATGGACTACCTTTCTTGTAAATGACATAGCTCCCGCTGTGTGCTAAAGGCAAAAGGTAGAACTCAGGATTTTAATATTCAAAAATAATACCAAAACTGGGACACCTGAATTCATTATGAAAATATCAAATGTGCCTGAGCAGTGCCTACTGAAGGGCTTGCAATCACTCCTACAAAGAGTCAGTGTTGAAAACTTGAAGGGCAAGATGTTTAAACTCGATCAGTTGGGAGGAGGGACTCCAATACCATTACATTTAATACACGGAAGAGAGATCACCTGAAAACAGAAAAAACTTGGCCAACCCCAAGGTAAAATACATTTACAATCAGACTCTAAGATGTTTTTATCCACTAGAAAACTCACATGAATATATTTTGCAAAATTCCTGTTCTAGGTATTGACAGTATAAGTCCTAAGTTCTATGAAAAAGTTGTAAGAGACACTGAAGTGCCTCATTTTCAGTGTGTTCAGAAATTAGTAGCCAAAAGGCATGAACCGGTTCTTCGTCCCTCACTTTGCTGATGAGTGGGTTTAAGTAGACTGCCTTTCTGTAATGCAACGTTAGCCATTACCAAACACATTTTCCCGAGCAGGCACTGAGCATGCTGGCACCCAGCAACTTCCCAAAAGAGCAGGAGCAGTCGGTAGATGTTACAGAGAACCCGGGTTGCTTATGAGTACCCACACACTATAAGCACTGATCACTGTACGGTAAAATTCAAATGCAGAAAGCACTGTACATCAAGGTGTCTGCTCCAGTATTTTTCATTTATGTGAAAAAACACATCTTGCTCCTAGAGGAGTTTTTAATGGATTAAGAGAAAACAGTGGCCAGTAAGTTAAAAAGGAAAGGGGGAAGACCCAATTGACTCATGCCTTGTAATTTATTGTAAAAGCCCACGAGAAGATAATATACTGGGACAAATTCACTGCACCTCAGGTCCACTTTTATATCTCCTCCTGTGCTTTCATTTCTTTTCAGTATATGCCAGTGCTTTCTTTTCCCTCAAAATCCTTTCACATAACAAGGAGAATGCATACCACCTACTTTTTCATTGCACAAGGACACACTTTAAAGACCTGATTTCTCTGTGCCCCATATTCCTGTTTTTCCTTCAGCGGGCAAGAGCTCAGTGGGGTTTCTGTTGCCACGCTCACTAACAATCTTAGCTGGAAACTGTTATGTCCCCCTTCTGCCTCCTCTCTCTCATAGACTCTCCTGTCTCTTAAACTTGCTGCGTAGTTGCATCAGCAAAATTATTTTCTATGCAGATGGGAACATTTTATAAAGTGTTAAAGAATGCATTTAACTTTTTCTGATCTATGCACAATTACAAAGATGACTGGAAGCTAGAGGTTTTTTCCTATTAGAGAAAAAAACCTACCTAGAGATAAATGAAAGAAAAAAACCCCCAGAACAACCAACATAACAAAACCAAACAAACAAACCAACCCACAAAAACAAACCAGAACAACAGCTTGGGGTTTTTTTACCTTTTTTCTTTAGCAACCCCCTGAAAATATTTAGAAGACAGCATCAGCAATGGCTATCGTCATGGTAAGTAGCTAATCATCCAGTAAGAGATACCATTTCTTTTTACAGCCTACTCCATGGACTGTAACTCAGTGAAAACTGTAAAAGATAAAGCAACCACAAACACAACCACAATGAAGGAAAAACAGTTCAGTAGTGCACTTGCAAGTCTAGGCATTTATCTTTTTATCACTACCATTAATACAAACAGTATATGTCTCTTTACTAGGCTGAGAGTTCAAATCATACTGAAAGCAAAGGAGAGCTTGAGAATGTAGTTTGAGATAGGTGGCAGAAGAAAATTTTTCTGGTTTTACACCCCTTTATGGCTTTCCAAACAAACAAAAAAATTTCTCAGCTTGAATGTTTACATTACGTATTATCAAGTGGGAAATGGCTACATAAACACAGGAAACAGCATAATTGGACCACAGAACTAATCAAGAAAAAAAACTCATCCAGAATTCAAGTATACCACACTTCACAAAATCTTTAATACTACATTATTCTATTGAGTACTCTGGTATATGTAGGTATTTTAGGATATTACAAATATCCTTCACTTCTTAAACATTTATCACATGAAATGTATTTTTTCCCATGAAGAACAAGTAAACAAAAACAGAACCAAATCTTCTTCTACTAGAAGGAAATCCTCAATTTAAGAAGTGCAGAAGTAAAGGAATCTCTGCTTTTGTGGAGAGTTGTGTAGCATTTTTCATTTAATTTTTTTTTTTGTTCAATGCCTTAATTTTTTTTTTTGTTCAATGCCTTAACAGTGACAGAAATTATCTGATTAAGACAAATCCTAGAAAATAAGCAAAAAGCTTTACTCGACAAAGAGCTTATTTTAAACTTTCCAAGACATCTTCAATCTGGCTGTTAGACCTACTTAACAGTTACCCTAAATCAGTTCCGTATGTTTGTTACTTTGTCTCTTTGCTTTTCCAAATCCTGATCTGCAAATTTTGCGGCCAGGCCTGTTTTCCTCACTGTGCAGATGTCAACAAAACCTCTCTAGAGTGGAGTGAACGTACCCTGAACAGTCCTCCTCGTGAGGTCCATTAGGATGTGAAGGGAAAGTTCGAAATCAATAGAAGAATAAATAAACATTTAACCAATCAAAGTAAGAACTTTCTAACTTACCATGAAAAGTAAAACCAATGTTATTTAATTAGCATAGATTATTCCTTAAGGGATGTTGAGCTGCCAGACTCATCACAACATTTATTTTGAAAAGCTTCATTTGTCAGAATTCCTGAAACTGCCTTTAAATATGTTTTCCTTAAAAAACCAGAAAGTCAGAGTGCAGGTTCCTTCTTCCTAGATTGAAGCTGGACACATTAAGACAGACAGACAGACAAGCTGTTCTTTAACAATAGACTTCTTAAGAGATCAAGAGTTTGACTGCCTGGATGTCACAAGCAACAACTTCTGAGTCCAAAGTAAGAACAAACGCTTCAAATTTTAAAGTTTGAAGCAAACAAATAAACAAAATGAAATTTTAGCAGTGAGGGATAAAAATAAGCAAATGGCTAACCCCAAAAAGGAAGCCAAGATGTTGGCAGGAATGTTTACTATTGCAAGGATTTTCTTTTAAATTTTTCAAATTGCCTGTAATGGCTATATTTGACATAGTGGCTCCTTTGTCTGATTTTCTTCAAACAAACAAGCAATAAAAATGACCAGCTACAGAACTGTCCGTAGGAATTTAGGCTCCTAAATACTGAATTCAATTTTAGAGCCTCACAAAAAATGCTCTTGAGAAAAATGTCACGGATAAGGATGTTGCTCTTAAATTCAACTGGAAAAGCAGATTTGTTAGACATTGTCCAGCTTCTGCCTGTTTCCCATTTTCCCCGTAATCCCTACCTCAAAAAAAGAGAGTGGAGGTCTTCTTGAGAAGTAAGCATACTCTTAGTCCATTACCATGACGGGCACCTTTGAAATAACTTACTGAACAATACTTAATGAAAATCTGATTAACCATGCTCCAGGCTAAGAGGGATGCATGGTCACTGAGCAATACAAAATACTTACTCTGTTTCTACATTACATTTTCCAGCACCTGGGTTATTCTCAATTTATGCCTTAGACATTTTCTCTGGCAAAGTATTTCACAATGCAGCTCATCATGAGGAAGTTTTCATGACATTCAGCCTAAATTTTCTCCCTAATTCTTCCTGTTAGATGATGGTCTCTTCTTAGCTAGATTATGTAAGCAGCATTCACACTTCCCAGACAAAGAAATAAAAGTTTCAGATCAAAGAGTGAGAGCTTGAAAAAGGTGAGCAGTTCAAAGTGAAAGGGGTCTTAACTACTTATCTACCTACTCACTCTTTTAGCAGTCCATACAATCACTTCTGTGTGAAGAAAAAAAATGCCTTGTCTGTGGCTAAGTGGTGGCTATGGGGACTAAGCAACTGTGTAGGCAGTCACCTAATACCTGCCTGCTCTCTTAGTGAAGCTGAGAATTCAAACAGCCAGGCCAAGCTGTGCTGGTATACAGCTGGCCCTGCACTACTTGTGACCGTCATGTGCTGCCTTCCAGTATGAAAATTAATTTGCACCTTCACAGACACTGTAGGCCTCCACGGGTCAATGCCAGTAACTGCAAAAGTGGGGTTAATAGGTCTGCTATCTGTTACTATTAGGAATCACTTTGCATTATATTGCACAGCTGCTGTGAAATAAAACACCGGGAAAGGCAGTCTGACAGTTCAATGCTTTGCTTCTGTGACATGTCTTGCTCTTGATAGCTTGGATACTGCCATGGTTCTTCTATCTACTATTTGTCATCTCTTCAGCAGCAACAACATCAAACCCCAAAAAATCATTGTTAAAAAAAAAAGAGCAAGAAAAAGTTGGTGCTGAGGAAATTAGCTATTCAAAGACATCAATGTAATTAGAAGTTGTATTTTGCTTTAACAACGACTTCATGAATGGACACATCCAGGCATAAAGCCAAAATCAGCTTAGCTGTTTGTAATGGTACTATGCCCAGGAACTGTTCATGTTGAAACTGGAAGTATGTATCCTTTCAGGAAACAAAAGCACGTGTATGAACATTTAAGATATTTTCTGAAGAAATGTAGGTTAGCCACAGACACAAACTACTCAGGGGGAAGGGAACTTTTATAGGTATAGGATCCATAGAAAACCTTTCCATTTCTCCATGCTATTGGCATATAAATTTTTACTGGTAGCTGACACACTGAAGAATGTTCAGATGTTATTTAAGGCTCAAATGCTGAATAATTATGAATTAGAAGATTCAGACAGTTGTCAGTGGTGAAAATCCAAAATGAGTATGTTGGGAACAAAACACAAAATTAAGAAAGGGACACATGACATGGCATGACACATTTAGAGCAAAAGATCTAGAAATAATATCAGATTCAGGTCTGTTAGCCTTTTTTTTCTGCTCTCATGCAAATACGACTAACAAGTCAATTTAGAAAGATCTCATCTAGCTTGTAAAAAAGTCTCAATATAGTTTAAAAGGCAGCTTAGGGGAGAGAAAGGGCTAGCCTAGTTTCTTTAAACTGTGACTCTATTAAGACGGTATCCTGCGTTGCTAAGTAGGCCCAGCTGCAGAGGTCGCACCTCCCTGTGGTCCTGCTGGATGCCCATCATGGCCATCAAAAATGGCCATTACCTATGGTGGGGGAATGCTGGGTCCAGTCTGACAGCAGCTGGGGGGTAGCGCTGTCAAGACTGATGGGACGGCCACAGGAGCGGTGCCGGTCGGGCAGGCCCAGGCTGACCCCTGCGTGCGGCCGCCACACGGCTCTGCGCTGGCCCCAGCCCAGGGGCGTGGGACAGGTAGAGACTCAGGTCAGTGCTGGACCCTGCTGCAGGATATGGCTGGCTGTAGCCCACTTCGTACTGATGTGACACTCGGACTTCAGTAGGAATTTCACATCAATTCCATGAGATCACGTCATGACATGGCACATGACAGAAAATTAGGCCAAAATTTTACCGATTTTGACCAAGGTGGATGGGTCACTTTCACTTAGCCCAGAAAGGAAACACAACGCAGTATTGTTTGAAAAACAGCTTTTACTAAAGAACAGCTATCCAAAGAAGCAGCTCTCGTAATATTTCAATCCTTAAGGCTACCAGACTCTGTAGCCCCATCCTTAAAATTTTCCTCAGGACCATGTGACCATGGCTTCCAGATTTCTACTCTAATTTCCTTTTAGCACTAGAAAAATAATCTCTCTCCCTGACTGCAACTAGTTGTAATAGCAGGGCTGCAACAAATATAGCACCAAGAGGTAGATTTGTAGTCATTCCTTTTGGTGGTCATGCAAGCTTAAGCAGATTTGGCTGATCCTGAAATGCCCCTTCATCCTGTTTTTGACTTCTTCTTCTGTCCTCTGTTGCTGTGACACTGAAACAGTCTGTCACAACACGGTTGAAAAATAACCAGTAAATATTTTGTTTTGCTTTTAGTCAGGTCAGTTTTGTGAAGTGGGTACATAATAAACTGGCATGGCTGCCAAAAACCAGCCAAAACTGTTAATCTGTTTCAGTTTTAGCTCCAAGCGAAAGCACTTGCTCAGGGAGATAGATCCAAGAAAGCTTCTCAAAGTAACAATAACTGAAGCCTCTGCAGACATCTGAAAAGTACAATAAAGGCAATCCAAGTGTTCTGCAAATATTAACACAACATCCTAACAGAGAATACTTAAATAAAACAACTTTGTGTGTAACACAGCTATGAGCCCATCCAGATTACACAGACTACTCAAGAGAGAATATTTTGCTTCCTTGTGAAAAAGTGGGGGTTTTGGTTGGTGTTTGTTTGGTTTAAATAAAGGCATATTTTTTTGTACACACCCTTTGGTACATAAAGTGCTCATGTTGTTTTCTGGTTTTAATCACATTTCCCGGGACACTAAATAGGAACAACAAATACAGGGGCTTCATTCTGGAGATCAGACTAAATGAAGGAAAATTAAAAAATAAATTTGTAGAAATGAATCACCTTTTCTCATACTTCCAGGAGAAATGCAGATAAATTCAGAATCCATTAAAAAAATTTTAGAAAGTGGTGGCATGTCAGGTAGCAGCATGTTCTGACATTACAAGCCCGTAATGGGTACAGCACATATCTTCTTCTATGACCGACTCCATTCCTGCCCTCTGTAGTCACAAAATAAATGCATGAAACTTCAAGGCTATAATTTTGGCCAATCTGGAACTCACGTTCCTTTAAAATACTCATTTAAAAGTGCAAACATCTTTCTTTCGCTTCTCTCTGTCAACAGTCATCTGAAGATTCACTTAGTGACTGTGGTGGAAGCAAAAGAATCTACAAACTAAAACTGCAACTATCCCATTTCTGTGAAGACTAAAACATCATTAAAATAAACTCCTTCCAGCCACGCTACTCACAGAATGCTTCTCAAAACTTTGGGAAGTGCTGTCATGCAATGCAAGACTACATGAAGTGAAATGGTTGCATGGAATGAGCATATGAATTGAGAACAAATTATATTTATAAAATGAGAAGTAGCAAGAGGCTTTCCAACTAGCCCTTCATTCTGTACCTTTAATGAAGAGAGCATTTCATGTCTCCCTCCATGATACTTGTCAAAACTGGGAATAGCAAGCAATCTCATTTCGTGAATGTTCTTACTCAAAAACACTGCAAGATAAACCTGGAGAGAGACCTTTTATAAGGACAGGTTGTGACAGCACAAGGGGGGATGTTTTTAAACTGAAAGAGAGTAGGTTTAGATTAAATACAGGGAAGAAATTCCTTAATTTGAGAGTGGTGAGACATTGCTCAGAGAAGTTACAGATGTCCCACCCCCAGAAGTGTTGAAAGCTGGATGGGGCTTTGAGCAACCTGGTCTAATGGGTGGCCTCCCTGCCACAGCAGAGGGTGTTGGAGTACAGTCTTTAAGGTCCCTTCGAACACAAGCCATTCTCTAATTGTATACCCATATGAAGGCAAATGCAAATACATGCACCTTGAATACAGAAAGCAGGAGAAACTGTAATTGCTAACAACCAATTACACTAATCTCCTGCAACACACATTGTTTTTAAAAAATAAATGGATTTTCTTATTTTGCACTCCCTGCAGAAAATTGAAGAGCAACTATTATATGGACACTCAATTATCAAAGCCTTCTTACTAAGTCTTGGAATGCTGTTCATGTAAGATGCTAAAGGAACGGATATGAATCTTATAAATTCCCTTATCCCTGTTCCCCTTTCCTTTCCTCTTGAACAATTATCCTATTCCCTCTCTCCTGTCTTACTCACAGCCTCTTGGCCCCATCAAGACAGTCAAGTGCTCCCTGTTTGATGCCACCTCACCAGTCAAAAAAACAGCAGAGATCAACATGGGAGATCTACATTTTCACACCTCTTAAAAAGTTGTTTACTACAAGAAAATAACTTTACCACAGATCAGCTCCATGACAACTATCTTGGAAAACAGAAGACTGTCTCTAAAACTCATCAATTTGCTTTCCTCCTCAACAGGTAGGTTTAAAGGCAATGGAATTATCTAGGCCCAAGCTGAGGAGGATAGGGTGCAAAAGGCTCTGCATAAGATGTGGTTCTGCACTCTGGACATTCACATCACAGGAATCAACTCACATTTTCAAATGAAAAAGAAAAATGTAGAGAGAAAGCTGCTAAGAAACACAGTGCAAAACATGAACAGTAGGTTGTCGGTTGACTTCACAATCATGAAACTCTGAGCATACTCTGAATTAATAGCATTGTTCTGTCATCGCACAATGATTCCAGATGTACCTTCTGCAAATTTGAAGAAAACACGGACCTGTATTTTCAATCCCAGAGAATGGCAGTTACAGGGATGTGAGAGAGACTAGTTGCAACTAGTTTCTTTTGAGATCAGTTTGATCTTTTAAAAATTACCATAATCAAAAGTCACAGGATGACGGTTTTTTCTTCATTTCCCCAAAAAATAATGGAAGAAATTATTTTAAATCATGAAAATTATTGGAGAAATTAGAACTATATTTAAACAAATTAGGATTGTACCAAGTGTACAATTATGGAAGCTGATGCAGTGTTATCTGGAAGAGTCAGCTACTGCTCTGTACTAATAGCACCCATAATTTTATCTCCAAATTGTCTGGCCTAGTACATGTTCTTTATCTGGGAAAAATTCAGAAATGCATACAGATGTTTCATGTTAAACTACATTAATGATAACAGAACATGAACTGTTTACTTTTATTACTCTATTTTTTTTTCAACTGAGCACAAATGCTAAGAAACATTCAGTGAACACGTGTATTTTCATACTTGAATGACGCAGAGAAAGATTGCAAACAGGATTCCTTCTAGCCCAAGACACGGCAAGGCAGAAAGCTGCATTGAGAGTTCCCTCTCAGCAAGAACCCACCAAAGGATCATGTTGCAGATCTTCTCTCTAGGAAGTCTGCATGACAGAAATATGCCTATCTGTTCCTGATTTCATTTATGTGTTATAATGGTCACAGATAACATCTGCAGTGAAATGAAGGTAGAGTTCTATTATCTTTTTGATAGCAATTATATCAAAGAAATTACTATCTTCTGGATAGTCATTATGGCCCAGAAGGTCTTCATTTTCCTTGTGTGCACTGAAGTGATAGAAAGGAAGTAACAGAAAGTTAGTGGAAAAGGACTTATTTTTCCAGCTGTATCACTTCTCCAATTATGTTCACCACAAAGTCACACAAACACTTGTACCAGCACAACAGGGAAGACCTTTTCTCAAAAAGTTCAAGAAACACTCTACAAATATGCAATTAATATGAATACAGAAACATTCTTCTAAGTGTTGCTGAACTCCACCTAAGCAACCTCTCAATTTTGACGGCAAAAGAAGATGGAACACAAGGCTGACTGAGATTTGGGGAAAAGCTGGTTCTGCAAACTGCTAATTAGATAAAATTGTCTGTAGCACATTTCCTTCAGTCATTCCAGAGCTAAAACACAGCAGACAACCATGCAATGCTACTGAGTACACTCTTGCTTCTGCAATAGTCTCCAAGTACTTTTGCAACGTTTGTTCTGGTTTATTCTTACAAAATAAGACTGACAACTCTATCAACAAGGCAAAAAAAAAAAAAAAAAAAAAAAAAAAAAAAAAAAAAAAAAAAAAAAAAAAAAAGGAAAAGAAAGTCTGATTTCAAGGGCTGAGGTGTTAATCTATTGCTGAGGACCAGTTCAAGTGTGCTGAAAGATGCAATTTCAATTAATGAATCACAGGCCTCCAATTCATATTGATCTGATTTGCTTGAACTAAAGCTAATCAAAGAGACCACCTTGCAGTCTCTTCCCATTCTCAGCTTCTAGGTGTTAAGCCTTCCTTATTGCCTCTAACTTTTGTAGTCTACATAATACTTTCTAGCCAGAAATGCAAACACCAAGTATGCAAAATGAGGGCTCCCCAAAAACGTTTATGAAGGCACGTGATTTGTTTTCAGTAATTTCCCCAATGATTTCTAAAACAGCCTGACTGTCAGAGGACAATATGATGATGGTTAAAAAAAAGAATTTAAAAATTTGACAAAGCCATTGAAATCAGTATTTTCCTATTTTGAAGAATCTCCCTTACTGAAGACATGGATTTTTTTCTGTTCTTATATCAAATATGTTGTCTGATATACCTAGAGTGAAATTGGAGGAAGAAAAGGCCAAACAATAAATACATAAATGTAGGTAAAAATAATTTTTATAAGAAAGTTAAAAAATTCAGTACTGATTTACTGATCATTCTTCAATAGAAACCTCAAAGAGGTATTTCCAAATTAGTAATCTGATGCACAAATTCAGGAAGTCTTTCCAAAGAAGTTAGGTTAACAAACAGTCCAGCTACCTTGATGATTCAGTAAGATGTACAGTCACCTTAAGTATAAGGAAAAAACTGAAACCCACTAAACCATGTGCTTTTAATTAAACAGCAAACACAGTAGGGGGAGAGGGAGTAGGAGGAACAACAAAAAGAAACAAAAAACCAGTTGTAACTTCAAAGAAGTCCTTTTATTTGTTGTGTTTTCCTTCACTTACAGTAACATGCTTTCAGTGTTCTTGCTGGCAGATTCCTACTAGGGAGATTAATTTAAATGCCAAATCTTGTATGAGAGGTGAAAAACACTGAAATCAGTTACCAAGTAGATCAAAACACCATCAAACATTATTTTTTTGCCATTTAAGAGAGACACCATGCAAAACAAAATGCCAGGTGTTTGTTCTGCAGTCTCAGGGTGCCAGTATGTGCAATGTTATTTTTCGCCTGTATAAACTGAGTAAAAAGCTGCCCCTGTGGATAGGAGACTGCTAACTCTTCTGATGGAATCTGTAACGCACTTTGCATTATAGGGAAAAGGTTAATTCTGCTCAACAACATGCTGTGCCCTTCAGTATCTGATTTTATGTACCATTCCATGGATAGCTGGTTTTAACAGCTCATTTATTTTTCAAGTGCAGCTTTTGAAACTGAATATTTTGATGCTTTCCCTGGAAGCAAATAGCATCAGACCCCTTGTGTGAGGGCAAATACAGAACCACAATGAGAACACCCAGTTAATACAAAAAAAGTCCACAAAAATGAGATACTGTCTGAAGCATGAAGATTATTAGATGCAAAAAGGCAGACTTCATAAAGAAAAATATTAATTGAGCATAGTACAAATCTATCCACTTCAGAATTTTTACACTATCCCCTGGAGTATTTAATATTGGTCAGGAATCTCACCGATCCATGATGCCAGAGAGAAAAAGCTCTGGGACCATTCATCCCCTGCCAACCACCCCCAAAAAACCTTGGATAAATAGCAAGGAATGTAAGAATTAAGAGCCTATTTCAATCTTGGATTTAGTAAACTCTCAGAAATAACCAGGGAGTTCCAGCAAGATAACACTAACACTCAAGAGAACTCACTCAATGCTTCAAATTCATAGGGGACCTCTAGAACCACTAGCATGAACTAGTTCATCTGTACTTATGTCAACACAGAATAATCCTGTGAAAGGAAAAGGAAGTAGCATTTTACTTTACTCTCAGATAATTTCTGTTTGCTATTAATTGTACTAATAATATCCAATGAATAGGAAGTGTAAATAAAATATGACTCTCTAAAATAAAATGTATCACTTATTTAACAGAAAGAATGCAAATTCAGTGAAACAGGAAGGAAATTATTTTAAGTAAGTTCCCTTGATAAAGATTCAAACATTCACATGGGATTAAATTATAGCATCTCTATTGTTCCCTAATAAACAGTAGGAAATAGAGGTCATTATTCTACATCCCTGGCAGCTTGCTGCTGAAGTCATTGTAAATGCAGGGGGGATGAATCTGACTTTTTACCTTATTTACAGTACATGTGAAGCCCAAGAGCAGTACTCTTTGGTTGGGTTTTTATAATGCACCATTTACCAATAGCATCAGTACATTAACACCACCACAAAATGACCAATATCAAACCTAAGGCTGTATATCATAAAAGAAGGTATCTTATGAGTTACTTTTTCCTTTATTTGCTTTTTAAGGGGAAATGTGTGGTGCGTGGCCTCTGGTTTTTCTGACTACTAGTCAATTTCTAGCATCAAGACATAAAACACAAGGATAAAAGAAACTGACTTGCAATAATCACCATATTATTACTTCTGCCAGTAATAATGGCTACAAAGCCTTACACAACAGAAAATTTATGTAATACACAGTTTCATTTAACTTTATACTTCAGTGTTTTTCCCAGTAATACTGTTCATAATATCTTGTTTCATTAGCTTCTTCTAAACAAAAAAAAAATATATAGTTCCTTCTGGTTCTTTACGCAAGATGGACAGAAGACTTGCTAAACACCTCTCAAACTATTTCCTTCACTTAATTTATACATTCAGTAGACAAGCACTCCAATACTGAGTTCACCAAGACATAAAATATAATTTGATTTATGAAGAATTAATAGGCATCAGATGAGAAATAAATTGGTTATATGAATATATACTTTCCATATTCAAATCTGATTAACGTACTTATATACATGCTCATAATTTGACAAAATTAAGTTCAAGGCAGGGAAACAAGGCCATTAGCTGGTATGCAAAATTAGTATCTATCATTCCATATTCTCATACATCCTGC
The DNA here is from genome assembly GCA_013400655.1 of Mystacornis crossleyi. Classification (NCBI taxonomy): domain Eukaryota; kingdom Metazoa; phylum Chordata; class Aves; order Passeriformes; family Timaliidae; genus Mystacornis; species Mystacornis crossleyi. The sequence goes on along the minus strand of VYZQ01058328.1, from coordinate 8,640 downwards.
AGTACATCCAGTGATACAATAGTGTCTTTTACTGTCACATGCGGCAAGAATTAAAAGAAAGTTGAAAGTGGTATGATGAAGTGTATCCATAAATAGCCACAACATTGCCTAGCTGTTTTTCTCCAAGCCTTCTACAAAATGTCAAAAAGAACAAGCTTTTTTTTGTAACTTTCTTTTTATGCAGAAGATCAAATCCTTAAAGACTTTCATGCCCTGTCTCAAGCTCTTCCACTTGAGAGAGCTGAGAACTTAAAGTCATCGCTAATCTGCAAATTCGATGAGTCCGAGTGCTTCCAGCAGAGAAATCTAATGCAGAATGCTCTAAACTTCCTCAGAAATAAGCAAAAGTGTTCTAAGGATTCCAGAGTTAAATTACAAGTTTGTCAGGCAAAAAACTTAAATTAGGAATGTGTTCGGCACACTGATCCTCACAGGGACCTCTGGATTTTATGATGACAAGTAGAAAACTGCAGTAAGAGACTGAAGAATAAAAAACCTACATCTTTGACAAAGGTGATACTTCAATTCCAATAATAATTAAACAAATTCCACCAACAGGCAGCTCAAACTTCTTAAAACCAGAGAAATTCTAAGTTTGATAATTATTCTTATGCAAATATAACTACCATGAAAACTGTGTGTCCTCAATGTTTTCATTCTGGACAGAGAATGAGAACAGAATGAGGTTATTCCAAACTGAGCAAAAAGCGGGTTACAAATGATTTCCCATCAAGAGCAGCTTCTCCACACATGAAGATCCTGCAAGGACCCACGCTGGAGTAGCTGGTTCCCTAAGGACTCAATCCTGTGGAAAGGACCCACACTGGAGCAGGTCATGAAGAACTGCAGCCCATGGGAAGGACTCACGTTGGAGAATTTCATGGAGCACTGTCCCCCAAGTGAGGGACCAGT
>VYZQ01058325.1:11588-24675 GCA_013400655.1 Mystacornis crossleyi | reverse complement strand
TGTGTCTATTCGGGTGTTTCAAATGATGTGCTTTAAAACCCTTGAGAGAAACCATCTTATTTAAAACAAAAAGGGTGAGGTGAAGAGGTGACCCCCGTGGGGGGGATGGTCATAAGTGGATGCGTGGGGCACGGGGTTTCTCTCTCCCTGTTCCCTGGTCATGTGTACCCCAAATCCTGTCCCCTATTGGTCAGTTTGAATGTAGCCCACGGGAGTTCCGTACTTAAGGGAGTGTTCACGGGACCCCGGGGGGATTGTTTCAGACCTGTTCTGGGGGCAGTCGCTGTCGGAGTCCCTGCCGGGCTCCGGCCATGTGCGGCCAGGGGGAATAAAATCTGAAAACATCTATCAAATATCGTCTCCTTGATTCTTCCACGGGCCAAGGCTGTCTCCCAGGGAAAGGTTGCAGCCACCCCACTGCAACAAGAATTGGCCTTGCTCCTTGACTCCCCTCTTTGTGTAGCATAAGAGTACAACCAGTACCTAAGATGCTCAACGTTGAATTACTTGGTTAATTTTATAAAGGCAGCATATTATTGCACTTTGCTGGATCTATCTTTGCAGCTTTCACACACAGTTCCTCATCTCTCTGTTGCTCAGGAAAAACCAACCAATAAAGAAAAGTATCCTTCCTTTCTTTTGTTAATCTCATACTTGTAACAAAATATTGCCTGTACTGAGCTTTGAACCAGGTAATAATCAAGTAGTTTGCAACTTGAGTCACTATCATGACTTTTCTTCATTAGGTATGTGATGCAGCATCATTTATTTGAAGCAATTTGAATCAAAACTACAGGATTATGTTCCTATAACTGGTTGCATCTTTTAACTCCTCTGACTTTCACAGATGTTAAACTTTATAAGTTTATATTCCTCTGAAGTTATTAAGTCTTATAAAGTAAAATTTATAATTTTACTCACTTATAAAACAAATAAAGTATTAAATGTTTAACTGGTCTTGATTTATTATTTTTCTTATTATTTATTATATTCTGAGTATTTTTTTTTGTACTGGAATACCATATATGGAAGGAACCTAACCCTTACTACTGTGTTTTATCATGTCAAATGGTGACCCTCAGTACAAAAAATAAGGTTCAAGCTTAATACAAGATTAATAAAGTGTTTCACTATCATCCTATCTTAGTGTTATTAAGACAAATAACAGCAAGACTTCTTATTCTTAGAAATGAGGGGAAAAGTCCAGTCTTCCCACCAGTGGGAACAAATTGCAGTAGATTAAGTGGGCTTGTTTTAAAATGCTATCATTGCAGCTTCTATTGATTAATTCGCAGAATGTAATTTATTTATTTATCTTTAATTATGGTACATTTCCATTGTGATGACCAACCATGCATATCATTAGCAAGTATGGCAAGGCTCTCGAAGATGAGATTGATGACTTTTCACTTACTGATGTAAATGAATCACCAAGTGAAGCAACTTCAAGGAATGTATTAGAGAGCACAAGTCAAATCTCTGGCTCTGTACACACACTGTCGCATTAAATAAACTCATACTTCATTTGTGCAGTGGGTGAAGAAAGCTAATTAAAATGAGTAAAATTTCAACTGCAGCTCCTGGCATTGTTAATCAGTAAACAAAGTTAAAAACTTCAAATAGGCGGGCTGGCTTCAGAGTCCAGTACACTTGTAAAAACAGAACTGAAACCAAAGCAGAAGGAAATAACAGCATTGAAAATAACATTGAAAGTGAACTTGAAAAGTTATTAAACCATCCTATAAATTACTATGCATTTCTTCCTCAAGAAATGGATCTGCTGTTGCTTCTTATTAAACTCCTTTACTAAACAACCATTTAGTCATGGAGTTACACTTCCTTGAACATTCTGGGGGCAATGAGCTCTGCAGATAAGCACATGGAACCAGGAACTAAATTTTAGCAATTTCAATTCACATAAGCTTCATAAAATCTGTTATACAATTTCATTTGGGTTTAATTAACTCTTCAGTTTTCCTTTCAGTTTTAGATTCATCTTCGTTCCTCAGTTCAAAAAATGCAGATGAATTTTTGAAAGTCCAGGGGCATCATGTCATTTGGAAACAAATGTGACTTTTCTATGATTTATGCATGTAAATCTTGGCTCACAAAACCTGTTTAATGCAAATTTAGCAGCAGCCTGTTCCATGCACTGGAAGGTACTTCCAGCCTAACACTCTGAAAGACTGAAAAAAATATGAGAGATTTAAAATGATATATTATCACAAACTCTACTTGATCCTCTAAAGAACTCACTTATCTTAAAAAAATTCGAGAAACACCTTTCTTGATTTTGGCAAATTCTTGAATATTTATTTTTTGTGCTATGAAAAGAAAAAAATGATTTAAAATTTTCTGTCAAATGAAAAAATAAAATCGACCAAAAGATTCAAGCAATGTAAGATTTGTTATTCCTTATATTTCTTTCCATTAAGATAGTAAATTTACTGTATGAAATACATTAAAATACCACTATACAAGTCAATTTTTGTAGCTCCAGGAAAAAAAAACCATTATGAAAAAAACCCATTTTGATACTGTAAAAATTAAACATTTCCACATATTCCATGATATTTTTTTCTTTAATTTTCATGTTAACTTCAAATATTTTATTTGTATTGAATTTAAATTTGGAGTGGATTAAAACTTTTTTTTTTTTTTTTTTTAAACTNTTTTTTTTTTTTTTTAACTCTGGGGTTTAAGTCTTAGCTATTTTTCTCATTAGTTTGAAATAATGTTAGGGTATTTCAGTACCATTTCATGGAAAAAAAAAAAGAATCTTTCTATACAGATCAGCTTGAACCTGGAGGTCCTTTTTTCTTCTTTTCTTTCTTTTTATTGGGGAAAAACCTGCAGTCAGAAAAGGTCAAAAAACTCAGCGAACATATGAAAGAAAAACAGTTTTTTTCTTTACATCTGAACAAAAATTTCTGGCATTTTCTTCACAAAACTATTTCTGATGAAATCCTTTCTGCAGAGATCTGTCTTACAATAATTTCATTTCAATGTCTTTTTTTTTTTTTTAAATGAGCTCTGAGTTTTCTGATGGACTGCAATGACTTAGAGAAATTGATTCCTGTGTCTGTCAAATAAGAAGCTGCTCAGAGAGATTGTAAACAATAATTTTGCTTCTTTCTTTGATTATCTTTAAACCCAAATATTTTATTTCAATTTATCCTAGCCATAGTCTTTTCAAATATGTAACTAACCAGATATCTTGATCTGAGCTGCTACTGCCTTGTTCAGGTTCTTCACTTAAGCTTCCCATTGACTCACAGCACTTTTGTACTATCTCTATCCCCATGATCATGTCCACATGTTGGACATGCTTATATATGCAGAGAGATCACTTTCCCTTCCACTTCTATCTGTCCTTTCTCCAATCCACTGTGCATTCCCTTCAGATATTTTATTGGCAGAGCAGAAAGACCCTAATTCTGGAAAGCACGATGATGTAGTGAAGTTCAGGCATGGGTCCCAGTGGAACTCCATGAGCTTGAAAATTTCCCTAAACGGAGGCCAAACTAGGTAAAAGGCAAAGTAAAAAGGAGGAAAATGTATCACTAATGCGCTAAGATAAATCAAAATTCAACAATGTGTGGGTCCTACTAAGTAACGCAGTCAGCAATTACAGCAATTCAGAGGAAAAAAGAGAACATTTCACACTGATACATAAAACAACCCTGAATATCAGGTCTTTTGTTTTTAAAACAATACATCTAAGAAACTATATATTAAAAGTGCTTTCAGAAAAAGACTCTACTTAAGATGTTGCCTTTTCAGTGGAGAGTAATCATATAATTTCAAAGCTATTATTATTACTACTATTATTATTACTATTAATACATTTATTTTTCATTTTGTTTGATCATCTATTTCACTGTACTTACTCCAGTGGAGGGTCAATAAATAAAATCTACTGTCATTTCTTAAACCAAACAGGTGGGTCAACAACTGTGATTAAGCTGTAAGCATTAATGAGCAGCTTGCTTTAGTTTCTACACAGAGTAAAAACTTTTTATGTCTGGGGAAAAAAAATCCTTAAATAGTTTCTAAAAAAAAAGTGAAATTATGTTGTTTCTCATGGTCAAATAAGAAATCCATTTATATATAGACAACCCCAGCATGTCTCACCTCCCAGTACTTTTACTACCACTGTAACTATGAAATCAGAGAATAGAAAGACTATTAGATGTTTATTTACACTGTGGTGGGTTTCAAATATTAAGGTTATTTGTTTTTTTTAACTAAAAGTAAAACCTTAGTATTTGTTAAGGACAAAGTTAAGAGTAAGAAAAAATAAACAAATCTGTGTGATACTAGATCCATGTACATCCATGTAGTATGTCCTGTGTCAGATAGTAGGAACACAGACATGAACACTTTTTAAAGCTGTCCATGCAATAAATGTAAACGTGCTGAAAAGAAATCCCTAAGACTATCTGATAATGAATATCTTGAGGATTCCAGCTTCAAATTGAAACATAAGCCAATCTCCTACTGATAGTTTCAATTCGCATCTTGAGATTTTCTCAATTGCTTCTTGTCCCTAGTAGTAGGAATATTAGAGGTTAGGCAGAAGAGGAATGTATTACAATAAAATAAGCTACTTTATGAGCATATATCTGAAATTTGGAAGCCAGGGCTGTCCAAAAGTATTTGACTAATGGCAGAATATTTGTGAAGAAGTGTCTGAAGACCAAAACTTTCTTGTGTTTTAGGACAAAACAGTATTTATCTGTGATCTCATACCCGGTAAGATGATATACAATATTTATTCATTATCCCTCTTTATTACAAGTTTCAGTAGTCTAATCAGAGCTTAAAACTACAATTTTGTGACTTAAAAGTATGACTGCAGTGCATAAATAACTAAAAGTAAACAATCAAAGTAAATCTTTCACAGATACTGCCTTGGCTAAAAAACATGCCTTCAAATCCTTTGGCAAAAACTGTATAGACCTGTGAACTACAGTGAGCAGTCAAAAATGCACCAGCTTGTCCCTTCTTTCCTTTCCACTCAAAACCCAGTGGCTGCTTGTGTGGAGGGGCACTTTGAATACCCCGAGTTTTGGGGGTTAAGTTTCCAGACAAGCCTGGTTTCACTTCCTTTAATGTCACATATATCCTTTTATCTGCATGGGGTTATAATTCTCTAAATTTGGTGTGCTGTTGGTCACAAGTGCTTTAGGCAAACAATAAAAAAGGATAAAAATTGTGAAGTGCATTTCAGATCCCAGCTGGGCCATGGGTTCCTGAGAGAGCTGGTGAAGCCTTGCAGAGGTGAACTCAGAGATGTGGACCAAGAATGCTACAAGAGGTGTGAGAGGAAGCAGAGACAGAGTCTACAACTTGACTTTCTTTTCCTTCAGCCTTGACTCTTTTCCCTATCTGGATTTTAAGCTTTTGCATCAAGGACTGTCATGACATGGGTGTCTAAAGACCCACCTGAAATGGGGATTGTGTGAAAGAATGCAATAGAAATTAAAATTAATAAATCACAACAGATTTAGGTGTTATCACATGGACAACATCCTGCCAAATTCAGTACCTTTGGCATCCAGCTGTGATGTGGCCTTAGTGAAAGTCCCATTTTTCTTTGCATATGACATTGTTCAAACGTTGCAGCTGATTTGCCTTGGCAGGCATCTCACTGATGTCAACTGCCATGAAATTATCTGAAAAAAACATCTCTGGGGACTGATCTGTCTCTCACTCTGTAACCTTTTCCTAAGTTCATCCTATCAGAGGGCCTTTAATTTATTTAAATTATTTTCATACTCTTCTGAGAAATGTGCAGTTGAAGCTTTCGTAACCTTTTCTTAAGGATGATCAAAAAATTAATAGGAGTAAGTTGTTTTGACAGCAACCGTAACTGAGGCCACAGCAAATCCTACCCCAAAATGCACACAGCTCGCCTCTGCATGAAGTGCAATAAGGGACTGAAACACAGCTTTGTTTAGTTAGGCATGACAAGCATCACGGTAAGAAACATCTGAAAACTGATGGTCTTAAACGTGCAGTAAAGTGAAAGGTATCAGAAAACCTGGATCTAGACCCTGAGTCTCCTGCCAATCTTTGACAAGCCATTTAATCTTTTTGGCCAAGATTCAAGAAATTATCTGGGCTTTTAGCTTCTATTTAGAACCCTAAATTCCTATTGATTTCCTATTGACTACTCTAAAACAAGCAAAAGCAAAAGTGTATGCATAGCACAGCTGAATCAAAAGTTGCTCTTGGTTGTTTTCCTTATATAGCTATAAATATATATATCTTTATAAACCTCTAAGGAAAGAAAAAAATCATTTTTGTCTTATTGTGGTTATGGGAGAAGTGGATGTTATAGTCAGATGTAAACTGAAAATAATGCCTCAATGAATAATTTTGGAAAAGGATAATTCTTTAAATAGAAAATGGGTCAGTGATTGTACTTACCATAATGGATTTTAAAAAATATCAAATACGTTGTATTTATTAAGAAAATAGTTGATCCAATGACACATATATATTGTCTTTGAAAATTTTCATGCCTGTGTTCTCTGATCCTTCTTGGAAGTTGATTATCAAAAGTGTATTAAGAATTTTCTTTCCCTTCAAGAAAAACAAACTGCAATATAGCCTAACGTTTCCAAACTTTAATTTTGGCTCAAGTCTCCTTTGCATCACCTACATCTCTTGTTGAAGAACTAGGAGAAGGTGAAATAGAAATAAATTAGCTAATTTGATCACTTTGTGTTATTTTCTGCAAATAAAAAGTAATTATATTTCTTCTAGTTACCCTTGGATCCATTGACTTGTCTCTGTTAAGATTCATCTACCTAGAAAACATCTTGTGCTCTTTATGAATACCATGGATAATTCAGTTACTCTCTCAGGACATGGTTTCAGGGGTTAATCACCTACAAGTTTGTACATGTTTGCCTAGCAAACTTTCCCTGGCCTCAGATTATCACTGCACTTCTGCTGTCACTTGAACCGAGTTAAGGTTTTCATAGTCCAAACACAAGCTATCCCCATGTTTATATATTAGAAAATAAAGAATATCAATTAAGTCATTAATTGTGAAACAGATGTTTACTTAGAAATTGAGCCTCTGAAAAATGCTTTTTCCAGCCCACAAGTACATCTTATAACAATTCTTTCATACTCCTCAGCTTTCATCTGAGGATGTTATATTATTATACTAACTACATTTAAGATCCTAATTTGTCACTTAACTCCATTATTTTCCTGAGGTGCATATATCTGCTGTTCAGTGGGACTAGCTAGATGCAGGACCACTCTGAGGTCCCTAAGGAAAGCAAAGATACAGAAATGGAATCCAGGAGTTTGCTCCCTCACTCAGGGCCCTTCAATTAAAAAAAAAAAAAAATTAAAACAGTTGAAATGGATTTGTAATCAAACCATTCAGAGCTTAAGAAAGGAAGAATTGTATTGGTTTGTCCTGCACAGCAGTGGAGAGGAAAAAGAAAACTCCTTATTTTCCTTATAAATAGACCAAAAGGCGAAGAAGTAGGAAGGGAGGCAGACATCTTCTAAAAGCAGAGGTTTGAGTGCCTCTGACTCAAAATATCTGAGCAGCATTTCTGTTCCAAACTATTGTAAGAGCTATGCAGGGAGGTGGTGATGGGGATAATCTAAGTAATCTTTCAATGTAGTAAAAAAGATCATGTAAAAGAGTTATATCAGTGTGACCTAGAAGTTCCCCAGATACCTAGCATGGTAGAACCTTCACTATATAGAAATATAAGTTTTCTGGACTTGGGAACAAGGGACTGCTACTTGAGAACCCCTGCCTCACCCTTGTGGCCCTTTTTTCATTATCTCAAGAAGACCTTCAGCTAAAGTTCATCCAAAAGTGCATGAAGGTCTCAGAAATACTGAAAATCATTGAGAAATTTTGAGCAAATACACTTCTATTAAAAATATATATATGTGAATATATATGTATATAGGTCTTCAATCAGACATCCTGGTCAAAGAAATCTTGGATTGATACTTAATTCCTTTCTTTCATACACTGAAAACTCCTGTTAATATTGTGCCATAACAATATCTTTCTAAATTCAAATAAATGTATTTATATCTATGGAGTTCAAATATGTATATTTATACCTGTATTTTCAATACATTGTGGTACAGTGTCACTGATTTTATAAGACCTAATTTTGCCACCTTTTTTCTTGTTGAGTATTTGCCCTTACAGTGAACCCTTTCTTGAACCACCATCTGCTTTCACTGCTATTTACTACTGCTATTTCATAAATATATTCTGCTAACAATCATCTTTCTATAAGTAAAATATAAATTATAAAAGTATTTATGCTGACAATCTTAGGAAACAAGGAAAGTCTTGGCCTTCTAAAAAATTCTTGCCTTAATGGCTTTTTCATATAGTGACTCACCATGAACATGCAGAAGAACTCTGGCACAGGCATCGATACAGGCAAGTGACATAAACTGGATTACAGTCCCCAAGCCACAGGGGTGTATTACCTCTCTGAGAAAAGTTTGCCCATGCCATGGGTCCTCTTCAATGAACCAGACATGAAAGACACTCCTGAAGTGTAACTCATCCTACCACACAGTGACAAACATTCATACACTATTTCAAACGCAACATGCAGCATTCTTTCAATTAGAACAAAAGCAACAATATTTAACTTTGTTTAGCTGGGTAATCTAAATCACTGTGTCTTTTTTTTTTTGTCATTTTTTCATTTCCTATTTTCACTAGCTCATAACCAGAGAAGACTGAGAAAGTAGGTCACAGAATATTTCTTATGAAATATTTTATTATTCTACATTTATTTCAAATGNAATTCTTCCTGTCCCCATCTGCTCCAAAGTCTGTATTGCCACAAACCTGTTGGCATGAGTCCAGACAAGACCACCAAGCTGATTAGAGGGATTGAGCACATGGGATTCTCCCATGGGGAAAGGCTAAGAGAAATGGAATTGCTCAGCCTGGAAAAGAGAAAGTTTTCAGGTGACCAAATTGCAGCCTTTCAGTATCTGAAGGAACTACAGGAAAGACCAAGAGGGACTTTTTACAAGAGCTTGTAGTGACAGGACAGGTGTGGAATAACTTCAAATTGAGACTAGAATTTGATTAGGTATTAGGAAGAAATTCTTTTCTATGAGGGTGGTGAGGCCCTGGCACAAGTTGCTCAGAGAAGCTGTGGCTGCCTCGTCCCTGGAAGTGTTCGAAGCCAGGCTGAATGGGGCTTGGAGCACCCTGGTCTAGTGGAAGATATCCCTGCCCATAGCAGGGGGAGCTGGAACTAGATGATCTTTAAGGTCTCTTCCAATGTAGGCCATTTTATGATTCTATGATATTTCTTAATTTTAATAATCCCTCTCTGGCTGAATATTGCTTCAGGTTGATTGTACTCTATGCTTAATAAGAAAGGAAATTCAAGAGACAGAAGCAGTACTTGATAAGACTCAAAACTAAACAAAGGTTTAGAATGAGACGCAAAACTCTGTTGTAGATCACTGCATTGAAAATTACTCATGCTACTATGTGTTAGACATAGCCAAGTCGCCACCTTTTTGATCTTTATCCAATTTGAGTACATATATACACACACACACACACAAATATATAGTAAAATAAATTTTAAACCAGAAAACATATTTTATTCTGCCAAGGTAAATAGACTGGTTTGCAGAAGTGGAAGAATTTCAATATAATTTAATTGGGGAGTCCCATCTGGCTTCATGGGTAGAACAAAGCTGTGCTAAAAATATCAAGATAATTAAAACCAAAATGAAACAAAAAATCCTAAACCAGAAAGACTACGATAGTTCAAACAAATTGTGTTTTTAAGAGAAATGCAAGGAAGATCAATAATGGCTTCCATAGCTTCTGGATAAGCACTTCCCATAAATTCAGGCACCTATTAAAATGTGCTTATATGTGATATTAAGTAGTTTGGCTTGTGAATAAGGGCCAATTTTTCTCCTGGAAAACTCAGGGCTACATCCTTGGGCCAGTACTTTCAAACTTAGAAGTGTAAAACTGTAACTGAGCAGCTAGACATTTTCCAGAGAATGTAATAAATTAATCTTGCTGAGATGGATTGGAGCAATAATTCAAAATGTAATTGGCTTTTGAAATGGCCATTTATTGTAGCTTTAACTGTTCCCTTAGTACCTTAAAACTACTAACACTGTGCTCACAAAAGTCACATAAATAATGAAAATATAAAGAGCATCTAGGTGTTAGTATGCTCAGTAAATATACTAGAATAATTTTGCTTGACATTCCCTACTTTCTGAAAGGTGATCTTTTATTCTAATCAAGACAGTTCATTAAGAGCTAAAGAAAATCCATCTTGAGTGTATTCTGAGAGACTCTTTGTGTCACAGCAGGTAAAAGACCTAGATCCTGACCCCCAGGGTATTTAAGTGATTATTTCTCATTTCATTTAGATTGGAACAATATGAATATGGCATTTTTTACTTTTTTAATGATCTGTGCTTCATTCTCCTTTCTGAAAAATAGGGGTGGAAAAATTCATTTCCAGGGAGCCTTTAATGGACCTACACATTAAAATATGGTGGGTTTGGCCTGGATTAGTAATTGTGTCTCTTTGTTTTGTACACCTGGGAGGGATTCAGTGATTTAGAGAAAATTTTCAATTGTGTTAGGTTTTTCATGGCCGTAATGTGAGTTAATAATCTCAATATCTGTCATCCAAGCACATCCCACTATGTGCAAACGTTTCGTATAATTTTTCCATTAATCATTAGGCAATGTGCACATTTCTTACGTGCTTATATCAGTAAAAAAAAAGGGCCAGTGTTTGAGATCAAGCACTGTCATACGCTCCAATTTACAGGGTAATTGTTGGCTCAGTTTTGGACTGAGCATAGTTTTGGACTATTTTAACCAAACCTGCATAGTTTTGCCACAGCTCATAGGACAAAGTGACCCAGGAACAATTCCCTGTGTGCAGTCTGTTTGAGGAGTCTCTGCTGGCTCTGGGAGAGTAATTTTCTCATAGGAACACAACTCAAAGGCATGCCACTTGATAAGACAAATAGTAGCATTATTTGTCATTTGACAAGAGTGGCACTGTTGTCTTAGCAAGACAATAGTGGCTGGCCCCTTTTACTTATCAGTTCAGACACAGCCATCAGGTTTTTAGCAGAACCTTCAGTTCCTGTTACAACGTAGAAAGGCTAATAATCCATAACTGCTCTTCTTTTTCTTTACAACAATCTCAAAATGTCACAAAGACATTAAGAGCTGAAATACGGTAAAATTTGGGGTGTTGTTTGAATATACACCAGTCAAAGATCACCAGACCTAAGAGTCCTTAGGAACAGACTGAAATCATTGTGGTGTAACTGTTTTTGAAACAGGCTTCTGACTACTGCAGGTTTTGAGCTCCATTTCCATTTTGTCCATTCCAGATACAGGAATTCACAGAAATGCTGGTTTGTTGGCATTTCTACAGGCCAGCCAGCCTGACTTTCCACTCAGGCTCTGATATTCACAGTGCCAGCTCAGGTCAGCCGGGCCCCTTCCCAGATGCCTCTCTGGTCCCCTGCTAGTCCTGCTGATGTGGGTTCCCAGTTTGACCATGGCCCTCCCTCATGAGCAGAGATTTGTCTGGTGATCCCTGGATGGGTCTAANTTTTTTTTTGTCATTTTTTCATTTCCTATTTTCACTAGCTCATAACCAGAGAAGACTGAGAAAGTAGGTCACAGAATATTTCTTATGAAATATTTTATTATTCTACATTTATTTCAAATGTTCCAAGCCTGGAATCATTACTAAAAACTTAGCATCTGTAATATGCTTTTTAAAGACATGAAGTCACAAGAGACCTTAAAAGTGAATCCACTACTGCTTACTGAGCTCTACAAATCTCCAGGCCCTACCTTTGGTAATTATTTTAAAATACCCAAGAGAATTTGTAGATTTGTCCAATTACAGCCAAAATACTAACATTGATAATCTGCTGTAAAATAGCAATTCCACCCTCGTTTCTCATAAAATGAAAAGATAAAAAAGTGCATGTGTGTGAGTTAGAATTTTGGAGGAAGGAATGAATTCACAAGAAGTGACTACCAGCCTCAGGCACTGACTTACAAGTCATAGTTCTTTCTCCTCGAGTACATGGAAATTCACATTGCTCTCACAGATTTAGTAAAATCATAGTCAGGCCTGGACAGACCCCATTTAACTGATCCAGGACACAAATATTCTGTGTCACTGTCCAGAAGTCACTGTCCTCGACCATTGGATATAGAGGAAAGTCAGGGCAATACCACTCCTCTCAGCACTTTATGAGCCTCCAGTACAGATGAGAGATAACAGATACCATTAATTCAGGTTTACATGATGTACTCTGACATACCAAACCACAAACCACAGACATCTGACCAATGTGGGAGGAGATGAACGGACAATCTAACACTAAGCTGACCCAGTGATTTTTCTCCAACTGAAAAAAAACCTGAAAAAATCCACCTTGAAAAATCAGGTGATACTGGAAATGCCAGAAACACCTCACTGCATACATGCTTAGATGTTTTATCACCTGATAGGAGTGGGACCTGCTGTCAGACTACTTCTCTTTGTTTTGCTATAACCTGCCACTGACCAGATATAGGTACCTGTCCTCGGTTTGAGCATGTCTTCCAGCTAACCACCTCAAGCAGCCTTAGAAATATTTCAGACCAGGACAAGATACAATTCTTGGCACTAGGGTACAGGTTAAAACGTCCTTCAGTGCATTCAGCAAGTACCTAAGTACCCCTAATGATCTAGCTCTAGGATTTTTCTCTTTCTAAAATGGAAACAAAGGCCTTTAAAAAACCATTTTAACTTGTTTTAAATGCTCAGTAACAGCATGACCTAAATATCAAAGGAGAAATGTATAAATGTAATACTGGAAGATTGCTAATCCTTGTAACTGTCATTCCTTCTACACAAGAAATATATACATGCACATGCTTGGAATAACTGTATAGTTGTATATGTATCTGCATTACATGTAAGTGTGCTGTAGTGTGTATATAGAATTTATGCCTATATACATACGTGTATATACATATATACATATTTTA
>VYZQ01058324.1:0-25332 GCA_013400655.1 Mystacornis crossleyi | reverse complement strand
AGGCCACCGGGCTGCCCTGGTGGGCCGCCATCGCCGGCGGGGCCGCCGTGCTGCGCACCGCCGTCACCCTCCCGCTGGCCGCGCACCAGGGGCGGCTGCTGGCCAAGGTGGGAGCGCTGAGGGCTGGGGGCGGCTGAGGGGGCTCTGAGGGGCGGGCGGCTCTGAGGCGGGCAGAGGCGGTGAGGGAAGGACTGACGGAGGGGCTGAGGGCGCCGCAGAATAAACATCACAGTTCTTCTATTGCAGCGGCTTTGGGGGCGTTTGCGGGTTTTTTACAGAATTTCGTTACATTTTGTGCATTTTTTGGTTGCAAAAGTGAGCGTCTATTGCACTCTCGCGTCATTGGGGCTCTTACGCTGCGGGTACTGACGTTGTTCGCTGCCAGGTTGTGTCCTGATGGACTTCATTTTATTACTCTTTATTTTATTTCTCCCTAGATATTATCATTTATAGATTTCTATCATGTATAACACAATATACTTATATTTTACGTGTAGTATATCGTAAATAATACATTCTATCATACACATTTTCTATTATATGTAGTTGTCTATTGTTATTATTATATATATTTATATGTATTTATTAATTTTTATTTTTGCCATTTATTTATTTTTTATCATTGAAGTGGCATTAAAACTGGGTCTTTTTAAGTGAAGTAGCTGATCACAAGTCCTGAATGCAGGCAAAAAGACACTTGTTAAGAATTGCCCTGATTTCAACTGTGACAGAACTCATTTTCTTCTTAAAAAAAGACAAAATCTAAAAAGAGTAAAGTTTTGTCTTCATTTCATGCAGTAGTAAGAGAGTATCTTTGATTGTTACTGTAATTACTTGTCGATGTTACCTTCTCGCGGTCAATTTGTTTAAAGATCAAAGGTGTTCACTGATGCTGAGCAAGACGTTGGCAAGATGCCTTGTCCCTCACAAGCGTATAATACCTGTACAGGTATTAAATTATACTGATAATTAAGATGTTTGATACCCGTGCTGGTATTAAATCATACAAGGGTAATTAATACGTGTAGTGCCCGTAGAGGTATTAAATTATACAGGGGCAATGTGCATGTTGAATTCCTGTACAGATACTAAATTTTACAGTGATAATTAATAAGTTTAATACTTGTTCAGGTATTGAATTACTAGGGATAACTAGTAACAGAGGTGAGGAGAGGAAGCGATCGCTACCTGCCGTTGTGCCCAAACAGTTCTCCTTTTCTTTAGCTAGCTGGAAAACCTGCAGCCTGAGATTAAGGAGCTCGCCGAGCGCCTTCGCTATGAAGTTTCAGTGCGTGGAAAGCAGCTGGGGTGGTCTGAGAAGGTGGCCAGGTACGAGGGGGATTGTACACACCTCCTGAATCGTTCCGGAGTGAGGCTTGGCAGAAGGGAAGATCCCACAAACAACGCTTTTACAGCAGGATTCTGCCGTTGCCCGAAGCTTAGATTTTCTTTCCCCTCCTACGCTTTCTTTATTCTATTCTCTTTCAGACCTTATCCGTTTGAAAGCTCTGAACTTTTGTTTTTCTCTCCGGAAGGTTGCACTTCGCCAAGAACATGCGGAGGATTGTTACGGAGCTGTACGTCCGGGACAACTGCCACCCCTTCAAAGCCACCCTGCTGCTGTGGGTGCAGATCCCCGTGTGGGTGTGCGTGTCCCTGGCGCTGCGCAACTGCAGCCTCGGTGCCCTGGGCTCAGCAGGTGCTGCATCTGGACACCCGTCTTCTCTCACTGTCGCTTTTTATTCACTTTCTGCTTTCACAGACACCGTGTTGGTTAAAGAACGCAGTGCCCTGAGCTTGATGTACAAGCTGATGTAAAAACAGTCAGCTACTTAGGTTTTAAACTTAATAGAGTTGGAACTTAATCTAATTAATTAATAAAAGTAATAGAGAATAATGCAGTTTGAAATGAGTTTTAAAGTTAATGTAGTCTGATAATCCTATTTAGCAAGTGATATTACACCTGCCACAGCCCGCTCACTATTAATCTCTTGTTTTTTTCCTTCACGTGAAATGCTGTAGACAAAGGTGAATGTGTGAGGGTTTTTTAAATGAAAAAAAATTATATACTGATTGTATATTATACAGTGTATATATATCAGACAAGGGTTTACAGTTTGTTCTTTTAAGCAAGAGCGTAGCTAGTTATACCGTTATTAAGAAAAATACAATTTTTTCAAAATCAGGAAATAAATTCTGTAGGTTACTGCATTCTGATTTTCCTCATTGACTTGTAAAATATTGAAGATCAAAGTAGTTTTTATTGCAGATTTGCCTGTCAGCGGCTGTCATGAGCTAAGCTGGCTCTCAGCTTGTATCTCCCACTTTTCGTACTTATAATTGGTAGCAGAGTGTTAAACCAAAGATTTCTGCTTTAATCGCGTTTATCACGTGGATAAAACATACCTAGAAACTTGGGTGTGTGATTTAACACACGGTACAGTTCTGGCTCGCTTGAGACAGCAAATTATACTGAATTCTGTATTGTCTTCAAATTTTTCCTATAGTACAAGAAGAGTTTTCATCAGGAGGAGCGCTGTGGTTTACAGACCTCACGGCACCCGATTCCACGTGGATTTTGCCCGTTTCCCTCGGGCTGGTGAATTTGCTGGTGGTAGAGGTAGGTCGGTGGAATAAACCAACAGTGGTGATGGCAAACACTTAAAGGTGGCTGCACATTATCACTGCTCACTATACGCACTGGGCAGAAGTGAAATATATTCTGTTTGTGCATTTTATTGTGTAGGTGTCTTGTTCAGAGACTTCAAAGTCTGATGTGACATTTCTCAGATCTGCTTGAGCTTCAGTAATATTTAGTCTTGCTAAAGTTTCTTTTAAAAAGCCGCTCTGATGAACTTCCTGGGTCTTAATCCTCAGTCTGGTCATTTCAAAAAGAGCCTGTTTATAAACTCTGAGTTTCTCCTCTTTCAGATCTTTGCTTCCCAAAAAAAAATGCAAGTTTCCCGGTTCCAGAAGCTTGTTACGAACTTCTTCCGCGTAGTGTCCGTGGTGATGATCCCTATTGCTGCCACAGTGCCCTCCGTAAGTACCGAGGTGACCTCTGGGACGTCACCTGAGGCTGGTCTGTTCTGGTGTTCAAAGGACGGCCCGCATGCCTCACGTGTTTCATATTTCTACTGCTGCACGCTGGAAAACAAATCAGATGTTTTGTCTATATGTACCTTTAAATCTTGATGCCTTCGGGATATTTTTGTTCAAGAGGGAAGACTTTGCAAACTTGAAGGGACCTAATGTCCTTCGTGCAGTCTGAAAAAAGAGAGGAAAACTTTTATGTAAGCACACACAGGCAGATGGTTGTTAACTGGAAACCAGCGTAGTTCTTAAATTAGAAAATCTTCCATGTCCTTCTTCAAATGCTTCTCATTTTTACCAGGTTTAATACTGCAGAGTATTCTTAGCAAAAACAAAGTGTCTGGTTGTTCGGCTCATTCAATTATAGTTTCAAACGCAGAAGTTGAAGCAAGTTTAATATGAATTAATTTAAGACCTGTCAAGCGTGAGTGTAGATGACACTTTTCCCCAGAAGAGTTCGGAGGCAGGCAGTTACATTTCACATGGAAGCCCTTATTGCAGATGAGAGGAGGAGTGTTTTAGGTGAGTTATTTTCATCAATACCTGGGAGTACTCCACGGTTGTGGTTCGGGAGGAGTTGCCTAAAACTGGTGTTGTCCTTGCCTCCAGGGAGCTGACCTGTGCTTGTCTTGTTGCAGTCCATGGCTCTGTACTGGCTGTCCTCGAGCCTCGTGGGACTCTCCCACAACCTCCTGCTGCGCTCTCCCGCCTTCCGCCGGCTGTGCTGCATTCCAAGGACCAAATCCGACTCGGATACCCCTTACAGGGACATCGTGGCTGCCTTGGCTACTAAATACAGCTTCAAGAAATGACACCACTGAACCGCAGGAAGAGCTGTCTCAGGAATGAAGTCGTGCTGTTTTAGTGAGATGTACTTAGTTGCTGTGTATTTGTTTTCCAAATAAAACGGTGGCTGGCCATAAAGAAGGATTGGTCAGCCAAAATGCGTCTTTACTGGGTAGCTTTGTTTGAAGGGTGGTCCTTTTGCAGTTGCAGTAGTCCAGAAATCCAGGTTTGTCTCCTGAATTATCGTAAGGAGTTGGGCAGGTGAGGGTTAAGTAAAACTGTGACTCGTATGCGGTGCGTCTGTTTTACTGTAAGCCCTGAAGGTAAAGAGGTTCGGGGGTTTTTTTGTTAAAATTATCCGGAATTAATTATTTACTCTTAACTTTTTAAAAGATTCCAAGCTACTCCTGTGATGTAAACTAACAGAAAATCAGAAGCAGAATTTTTACTGCAGACTTGGAAGCATTTATTTGACTTGTTGTGATAGCCTAGTGGAACTTTACAGATAGGGCTGAGGTACACTTTCTGACTAAGATCAGCAGTTTAGAAGAAAACGTGCAGATGTCGTTGTACTAATAACACTTCTCTTTACCTCTGGGGATGTTTCACTGATGTCTTTCACTGTTTTCACTGTTAGGAATCTCAGAACATCAGTGATAGATTTATATCTGGATGCTGCCAGAATATTATACCAGAAAACCTCCCCAAAACGGGTGAAACTGAAGGTAACGCAGCCAAAAGCATCTCATCTACCGTGTCTAACAATTCAGAATCTGCAGGTAAGGAGATCAGAATGTGTGTGATAAAGCCCTTTCCAGGTCTGCTTTCCAGGTAGGATAACGTTCTAGATTTCTGAGGGGTCTTAGAGATTTCTCTGAATGCCGTATTGGCATTTTGCCTCAGCCAAAGGTGTTGGAAGAAGACTGTGCAAAAGGCAGTGGATTTTGTCTGTGGTAGGGGGAGCTGGTGCTCCATGTCACCTCTCCTTCACATCTCACCATGTCATCTCCAAAGTCACCTCTCCTTCCTCAGCAGTCTCACCTGAGAGGGTCTCCGGTTCACAGCCACAGGCTGACAACAGCTATGTCTTCTGTGTAGTGAAAAAATAACATGAGATTTCCTAGGAAGCAGAAAGAGGGCCGTGAAACTGGTCACTGAAAAAAAATGCCTCACAGCTGTGTCAGGACCCCAGATGTTCAGTGCAGGAGACGGTAATATTTGCAGTTCTCCTTTTATTTATGTTTATTTTTCACCCTTTTTACCTTATAAAATGACAGCCAAAACCTGCCAGTGGGAGTTAAAAGAGAATAAGGTTCCTCCACTGAGTGTACGTGGTGGTGAATTTCTTAGAGCATTAGTTTAGGTCTGGAAGAGGGTTGTTGGAATGTGGCATGTACTTAGGGGGGAGCCCAGACTTATGGAACTGAAATCAGGCAAGTACAGGTTCCCTGAATGGGTTCTGTTCTGGCAGAACTCGAAAGTGCTGAAATATCCTGGCTGGATAATACGTGTTTCGTTCTGTCTTGATGCAGTGTAAACTTCAAGATTAGGGCTGTGATGCTTCTTACCTTTGGTGGTTGTGCCCTGGAAAAAAAATGTGTTTGTTTACCCAGAAGCTTACCTCTGTTCTCAGCCATAGTAATGACTCTGTTCAAATACAGTGTCTGGCCTGAAATCCTTGTCTCAGTTTCTGCTGCTGTTTCTAGGAAAGAGGATTGGAGCTTTGCGGTTTGCCTTCCTGTGGTGATGTAATTATTTTGTTTTCAGTCCACGTTGATGAGACAAAGATGGAGCACAGTTACATACAATGATGTGTGTCGGGTCTACTGAACCCTTGTTGACTGGGGAAGGGCCAAGGGAGGTTTCTGGAGAAGAAATAAAATAAAACCCTCTTGCTGTGTTCTCTGAGAAACCTAACTGAAGTGTGTTAGAGAAGCCTGTACAATATTATTTGTGAATGACACTTTATTATTTAAGTAATGTGGTTTATAGCCCTATTTGGCTCAACTGTGTCTCCACCTCTCCCGTTTGCTTCCTGGTCTGGCTTTGCTAAAAACAAAAAAATTTTACTGAATGACCAAAACGCAGTAGTAATAAAAGAATTGCAGTTTTAGAAAGGAGGGCAGTTTCCTTCCTGACTTCCCTCTGATGATTAGCATGAAATACTGTAGGTGAGGTGAGCTGGCCCCTGTCCCATTCAGGAATGAGATGTCAGTATGATCCAACACCTTTTACAGGGTGCTGGAGGGGATGCTGCTGTCTGCCAGAGAATTTGACACCTCGCCAGTCCACCTGGTTGTTCTTTGGGGTTGTTTTAGTGGGGAATCCAAACTCTCCATCCCAAGCTCAGTTGCTAGGGTGGATTCCTTGAAGTGCAAGAATTTTTTTCGAGGGCTAAGTGTCATTTTTGGCACGGTTCCACGATTTCTGGAAATTAAAAAAGTCTTGAAGTGTGCTGCTGTACACACGGGGGTGCTGCAGCTCCTGTCAGCTGAAGGGCTGCCCGGTTCTAAAATCCAGGACGGGCCGGGCAAGCATTGGACGAAAACATTTTTCTTCTTTGTCTTTCATCTTGATGCTGTTTCAGAACTTAATCAGGCTGTCCCTTCACAGTGTACACTTCTTTTCCACCTCGCTGCCGTGCCCCTTTGAAGTAAGCCAGCGTTCAACACTGCTGAGCTTGAAAAGAATGGACAGAACTCACTCGCTGCTCTCTCTTTGTGGCCGAGGATGCCAAAGGGAAGCGGGCAGGTGTCCGAACAATCCCTGGTTGTCTTTGCAAAGCCCTCCATTTGTGCAGCCGTGTGGGCAGCTGGCAGCACGACTCCTTTTTTTGACTTGATATTATTAACCTACCTGTATTTAATTAATCTGACTGATTCCTAATGGTTAATAAGATATTCTTCATTCCTTTGAAGCTCAGGGTAGTGCTAAAAGCAACAGCAGCTGCTGCTTTCCTGAGCGAGATGTTTTGCTCTGTTTTCTAAGTTTCAGGGATCACAAAAACATTCAGAAGAAGGGATTGGTGCTTTCCATCAATGTCACCTTGATGATTTTGATCCGTTTTTGCTGCACAGAACCGTGGTGTTACGGGCTTTGGGTTTGGGTAGGGATGTTTAAAGAAGCCTGTGTAAATTAGGTTCGTTATGAAGGCGAGTGCAGACATCCGTATGTCCCTTAATTTAAGGAGTTGAGCTGTGTGGACTCATTTGTTGAGGTACCTGTTCATAATTCGATTGCTTTCATTAACTTTGCAATTGAAGTAATGGTAAATCACTTTTTTTAGCCTGTTTTACTTAATATGATCCCCTCCTTTGTTTGAAAGCGGGAGAGGCCTCTACCTCCCTATTTGTAGGGACTGGGCTTTTGGACGAAATCTTCCAGCTCCCAGAATCCCTGGGACTCAAATCCCTCATGAAAATAAGGGGTATTGTGCTGTATTCTCTGAGGCTTAATATTACCTGGCCTTTTCAGGCCTGGAGAGAGGTAAGGAAAACACTTCCCTGTGCCAAGTACCCTGCCTTCCCGAGGGGAAATTACACTCCCGTATCCACACTTGAGCAGTAGAAAGGTAGTTTTGGTACTTGTTGCTGAGGATAGCTGAGAACTTGGGATGCTGTCACAAGCTTAATTTTGCCTTTACAAGTCCCAGGCTCAAATGTGTGAAATGGAGGGGACAGAGAGGTTGAAAAGCCACTTGGAATGTCAATGGCTACCACACTGTAACGGGAAGAATGTTAATTGGAAACAAATGCCCGCCTTCAGCATCATCCATTCCTGAGGAGAGGTCCTTCCAGATTCAGGAGTTTGGGCCTGATTGTGTTTATCTTGAATTTTCTGGGGAACTTTCGACCAGTGCAGTTGTTCCAGAGGGCGCAGAATGCAAACCCGTGGTAAATGATGGATCCTTGGGAAGTGCAAGAGGGCAAGAAGGCCTTTGGATCGTAGTTAAAATAGGCTCTTGCAGCCAAGTAAAGCAAGCCAAGAAGTGCTTTTCCACTCTTGTGTTTTAAGATGACCTAAGATGGGCCAGGAATCTTCAGGCAGAGACATGGTAAGTTTGGAAATACTTAAACTTGAGCGGGGGAGGTCATCTGCCTGGCTTTAGTCCTCCTTCCCATTTGAGGGCTGCGATGGATTCCCGTTTGTCCTTGTGTGTCTTTCTCACTTTGGGAACGTGTTTAGGAAAATGGTGAACTGCGAACTTTTTCTGACAGGATAACATTTAAAATATGGATTTTCTGGAAGTTTTGAAAGGCTGGATTTGATCTGAGAGGTCTAGTGGAGGTACCAGAACACTCAAGTGCAATGATTTTCTTTCAGCACCTGAGTTTGAATAGAAAACTGACCTCTGTGCTGCTGACAGAGGTTTATCAAGCATTTCTTAGTGGGAGCTGCTGCAGGCAGAGAACACGTTCTTCTGGATGAATTCCTGACCTTGAGCCCTTTCTGTCTAGAAAATAAATGATAAAATCTTCTACTGGGGGAAATCAGTTGCTTAGAAATGTATCTAATAAAATATAAATAGTGGCAGTACTCTAGGCACGTTATTTCTGCTTTGAGGGAGAGTTGGAAATTGAAAGTTGGCAGAGAGGAACTTTTTGGAGGTTTCATATCAATGTAGCCTAAACCTTGCGGGTACAACTAAAGGGATTTTAGTTTAAATTTACTTTAGAACTCGAGTTCTTTGTGCATTTTGTTAAAAGTCCAGCTGGCCACGTAATGAAACAAGGCTTTTTTTCTGCAGGGTCTATAAAGAGGTACTTGATACTCACTCAGCTGTTTGGAAATATTTCTGTTTCTTATTTTTAGGAATTTCTTTTATGCATTGCCAGAGTTACAGTTGAGCACTAGGTCCTTATTAACTTTTGTAAGTGGAGAAGGTGCAGCTTTGTCAGAAGGGAAATAGGGAGGAGCCGCAAGTGGGTCCATTGATTCCCGAGTGGGGCCATTTGCCAGGAGTCCCTCATTTTCCTCTGTAATCGCTGTGCAGTTCCTGATTTTTATTTCATTGCTGCCTAAGTGCTTGCTCCAGAGGGCAACTAATAATTCTGTTGTATTTTACAGAGTAAACAAGCTCAGATTAATTTGCTAATAAAAGCTTTGCTAGTCTTGCATTTTTCCACTTTAAATGTTCCTGCTGGAAGGCCAAAGAGATAAACTTTGTTTGGAGATATTTAGCGTCACGATTTCAGCAATAAGTCCCCGGAGACTGACTTTGCACATGACAGCAATTAAAAAAAAATATGCGGTGACCTTTTCCCCTTCAGATGCAGATCGTTTGGAGTGAACTAACTGTAGAAGCTGGGAGAAAAGAGGAGCAGTGATGCTTTAAACTGCTCTAAAGGCAGCATACCTGTACACTTCCAGCTGGGCCTGCAGGTAACTCCAGTTCCCAGTGCTATGTTTCAGTTATTTCCCAGTGTCTCCCCTTGCTGCAGCGTGGCGGTGTTGACGTGAGCGTGTCAAACTGGAGCAGAGCGAAGCCGACGGACCGCGAGAGCTTGGAGCTTCGGCGTGTTTGCGTTTCCAGCGCTGCCAGCTCCCCGAGGATTGGATCCAAAATAAGAATAGTCTGGCTCGGGTGCGAGTCTAGATCGTGTTATTCGCTGTCACAAGCTGTTGGCTCTCGTGGCGACGCAAAATTTGCATTGAAGATGTTGGTGGAAAATCGGACTGAGATCTGGGAGGTTCCGAACTGCAGTTGTGAGGCCTTGACTACTAAACAGGTTCTAAAAATCCCTAAAGATAGGGAAATACTGAATAGAGAGGGAAAAGTAACGCTGTTATTCTGGCCAAACGAGATCTGTTTGGTGCTTTAGCCTTTTATAATACTTCTCCCCCAGGTTCTGTGAGGTGAGAGGATGTTCTAACGCTGTTAAATCATGCAAGACACGGGTTTGTGGTTCAGGGCTGAGCAAACGAGCTGTCGTGGTCCTGTGCTGTCAGCATCCCTGGATTTGGGTTGGTTTCTGTCTCTCCTCATTGCTCTTTGGATGAGCATCACTGGGACTTGTTGTGAGCCAAAATTTTTCCAAATTTTGGCCGAGCGTGTTGATTTTTATGCTTCATTTGACTGAATCCATCTAAATTCATCCTTTCAGAGAGTCTCTGAAGTCTCAAACCTGTTGCTGCCAGCAGGAATTCTGTGACCGACTTCAGTGGAAAAAAGATTTTGTTGTTCTTTTCTCCCATTTTCTTCCTCCTGTGAGTAGAATGATACAAAGACTGGGGGGTTTTTTATCCCTTTGCTTATGCCATGATTTGGAAGCATACGTGGAAAAGGAACATATCTTCTGTGTTTATCTGTAAAATGTCTGCCAAAAATACTGAAATGATTTAGCAACAAACACTTGTTTCTCTCCGTAACGTGCGGGTTATGGCTAAGCATTCCAGAATTCGTGGTAGGATCCTTTCTGGGTGTTTCCATCTAAATATTTCTGGTATATGGAAGGAAGTTGAGGAAATAAACTGCTCATCATGAGTCTCTTCAAGTTTAGGATATCTGTCAAATTGCGAAAGAAAAGCTCTGAGAGGTCAACTGTATGAGCTCTGTCTGAAGTTTATCACTGATTAAACCCCCACAGCTTATTGTATGAAGACTTTTTGCTTTGTTTTGGGAGCAAGCTTAATTGCTATTCCCTCTTTTTTTGCTAAAAAAAAAAAAAAACAACAAAAAAAACCCACACAAACCAAAAAACCCTAAAAAACTATTCCCTTTTATTTGCAGCCTCTGTTGCCTTTTATTCCTAAAATTCAGTGTTGGAATGCTGAATATCTTTGTAAACCCAAGGATATACCACCCCAAAGGCTTGATTCTCGTGCCATAAAATCTTTGTACAGGGAAGTATAAACAAAACTGATAAAGGAATTTTGAAATGCAGGTTTTATTTATGGGGTTTGTGCTCCTTCACACCCCAGGGGCAGCCATAAGGCAGGTTTTTCTGTTGCATGTCACAGGAGTTCACTGAACCCTGGAAACAACAGGACCTGACTCTTAAGAGCTGTTTTCTTGAGTGGAGAAGACATTTCTGCTCTAAGGAATTCACTCAGGGACCCTCGTTAATGCTGTATGTGACATGAATTCACCTCCTGAGACCTAGAACAATCACCCTGGATCAGTGCATCTGGCTGATGTTAAATTCTTCTTTAATAACCAGGTACAGGTTGGTTTTCAGTGAATTCCGCTTTTCTTACTTAGTAGAGTACGTGTATACCTGTATGCAGACACAAAGAGGATCTGTGACCTGAGGATGTACATTTATTTGCCAACAGCTGCTAAAAGCTCCTTGTTTTGCAGAGCTGAGAATTTCTGCTGCAGAACTGAAGGTGTCAGAGCGGGTTTCTTCGTGCCTGCCCACCTGTGTCACAGCGCGCTGTCAAATGGCCACAGGCGGTTTCATTCCTGGCAGCTCTGCCTCACTGCACGGGGTAATGGATGCTCAGGGGTTTGTGGGCTGCACGAGGCTCTTGGATATGCTGTAGGAGATGAAGCTGGAATGAGATCCCGATTGGGATTCTAGGGTGGCTTTCCTAATGCTCTCTGCCTTCCTTGAGGAGCAGTAGGTTGTGGAGCAGCAAGCTGGACTTCAGGCATTCCATTCTCGCCTTAAACTGCTCCCACCGGTTTAAGCTCCATCTCCCAGGACGAATCAGTGTGGTGTAGTTTTACTGCCTAGATGCTGGCAGCTGCTCATCACCAGTTTATGGGGCTCCTTTAGACCCAAACAGGAAACACTAACTTGCCATTTGGAGTTTTCTTTTTGCTGCTTGTAGAAAAATCCAGTGCGCTCTCGGCTAAATGTTTCATTTGCTGTGGGAATTTGCTTTGGCTAATGCAGTTTTTAAGACCTGTTGGTTCATTCAGAGGTCGAGGAACATTTATAGAAGAGAGTCCTCAACATTCCTTTAACTTGGCAAGTTGGAAAAGCACAGCACCAATTTTTTCTCCTCTTTGGAGCATTAAATTTTTTACATGGATCCTTTTGACTTCCGAAGAGTGAAATTGCTTTAAAGGTCTGGATACAGCATCGTGTAAGGATAGAGACAGGCGTTATGGATTAATTTCCATTGATGGCCCCATCTCCCTATTAATGAGGGTTATCCCAAACCCCAGCACACCAGGTCTTCAGGTAGACAGAGGTAAGATTTGGCTAGGCTTCCATATTCCAGCTTTCTCCTGTTGGGATTTTTCACGCATGCAAACGTGGTGGAGATGCCAGATATGAAGGAAGGCCCCATTTTCTCTGTGTGTAGCCACTTCTCTTCACTGAAAATTCTGCAGTATTTTGGTGTTTTCTATATTTGACTCGCACTTGCTAGGTGAATAAATTGCTGAAAGCCTTAATCATCTCTCAAGTCCATAAGAAACCCCTCCCTTTTTGGTCAATTCCACATTAAAAGCATCAGGTTAGCAAACATTTGTACTGATTTCCTTCCTTAGAAAGGCAGACAGACTCCTGCCAGATGCAGCAAGATAGGCTGGAGGCTGATTTTCCTGAGCTGCCTCATGTGAATTCAAGCAATAGCAAATTCAAATGGCCCTCCAGAGAGTTTTTTTAATACATTAAATGCTCTTTCTCACCCTTTCGTATGCGATTATTTGATAGTGTGTGCCTGGAATTCGTGTTTGGATTATGTAAAGGTGAAGGAGAAGGAAAATCAGGGACACTGCTGAGAAGCAGTGGGGAGCTCCCTGGCCGATTCCGTAAGATTTCAGGTATCGTACAAGCACTCAAAGCAAAGCTGCCCTTAATTTTATATTCCTCCTCCTTGCCATTGCCTTTGGGACAGAATGATATTGATTGTTTTATCACCCCATTTTATTGACAGATCCTGTGCTCTGCAAATGCGAACCCTGGTTTAAAAACAAAAGTGCGTTTTATTGTGGAATGACGGAGTTGTGTCGAAGCTGTCTCGTTAGGAGAGGTTTCCTGAATCATGCTGGGACATGAGTCCATGGAGGGATAGCTGACATGGCAAGAACCAGGATGAACAACCACATGCCGGTGGGTGGACTCTCCTCCCGGAGAGATCACTTGGGCAGTGAGGCAAACGACACGAGGAAGGGACTCTGAATAAGGAAAATTTTAAAAAAAAGTAATTGCTGAGATGCCTGGATTTAAGAGAGTAGTTCTGGAGTAATATTCCAAATGACTGTGTGGCCAGCTCAGTCACTCCACTGCTTCCTTCTCAGGACTAGTACTTTTTACTCACACAGAATTTTTATGATGAAGAGAAATGAGGATCCACTTGTTGGGTACCTCAGTAACACTGGAGCATTTCCACTGCTCCAAACTGAGAAGCAGTTGGGGCTTGTTTGATATGGCCAGAAAATAGCCAGTTCTGTCTCTTATCCCAGGAAAGTTAAAGCTAAAACTGCTGCATTTTGCAGATGGGTGTGGTGTTTTGGGTTTTTTTTTGGGGGGGGGGAACAAACAAACAGACAAAAACCAACCAAACAAACAACCCCCCCCCCCCCCCCCAAAAAAAAAGGGGGTGGTGGTGGGGAAAGACAGCAGATGTGATATTTTCATGTGAGAGCAACCCCAGGTGATGGGAAAAAGTTGTTTTGTAAAGCTCTGCAAAAATCTGCTTTGACCTTGAAACGTGTTGGGCCTTTTTTCTCTTACTGCAGTCCTCGCAGTTATACCTGGGGTGAATTAATCTCTTTGTTAGCTACGTCTGAGTGCTCAGGAAAATGGATCCCTCAGCTGGGTGAGCGTTCAGCATTGTTTTTATGCAAAGAGCTGTCACTGTTTTTAATAGCACATCCTGGGAGGGTGGCTGAAGCCTCTCACTGCTGAGAGGGACATGGCTGGGCTTTAAATGAAGTTTGAAAACACTGGCCTAGTAAGTATTTTCTAGTGCCTAAACATATACACATATGTGCACACACAGTTCTGGCTGTGTCTTTCTGTACTTGTGTGAGCCTTAAGAAAAGCTGCAATTTTGCTGCTGATCTAATAGCTGGTTTTCTATCTGTAAGAGGAAAAAAACGTGATTTTTAACTGTATTGTAGTGGAAACTCGTGTCTCTATCTAGAATTGCAAGGGAAGACTTTTTGTAAGGAAAGGTAAATTACAACTTCAAAATACTTCATATATTTTTCCCTTTTTTTTCATTCTAAAATGCCAATTTTGATAATTGCTCTCAACCCTTTTCTAAGTGCTTTCTTGTAATGACTTTGAAGTGCTTAGATTTATTTTCAAGATGCTTGTCTTGTAAGCAACACTTGATACAACTAATTTACTGTTTAGAAAAAACAAATTTAGATTTTCAATAAGCATTCCTGAATTTTTTTCAAATTTTCCATACTGCTGGTATATTGGAAAAACTGCGGTTCTCGTGGTCCTTTTTGATTTTAGCCACTAGCGTAAAGCTCTAACACAAAACTTGGTTTCCAGCTTAGACTTTTATGTGCTTGACCTCCAAATTTCAGACACTTCTTGGCTGAAATTGAACTAAATCTAGGCAAAGTATTGGAGTAAGTGATGAGAAGGAGGAAAGTACTCATTGTGCTTAAAGGTTCTTCCTTGGGTGGTGATTAATTGGCCTGCTAAGGTTATTAATGAGACAGAGAAGTTATTCTTGAAGGAATCGAGGTGTCCGGTTTTCTCTCTGGTGAGAGAATTTGGGTTCTTGAAGAAAAAAACCAACCTTCATCTTTTTGGAATTGATGAAACTTTCTGATGATCCTGGCTGATCACATTAAGATGCTGCTGCTTCCTTTTTCCACTGTTTTTATCCACTGAAATTGTCTAAGCTGGCACAGGTGTGTCAGCAGGTAGAGCTCACACTGCATTGCCAGATGTTCACATCTGTTGGATTCTGCCACACTTCCAGGAGTTTTCAGACTGAAACAAGCAACTTTCCAAATATTTTGTGGCATCTCAAACCCACTTTTTTTGTATCAGTGTTTTCTAACTCTTTTTTCTCAGAAACACTTAATTTTTTTCTCCCAAAGCTAATAGGATGAAGCGCCTTTTACTGTTTCATAGACTTGTCTGAGCCAGCTTCAAGTAATTTGCATTTTTTTCTTCCTGTTGTGCCTTTTGGGGAGGTTTTGGAGTATAGGAGAACTCTGGTTTGAAGCACCAAGTCAGTGCTCAGGAGAAGGCAGCCCTGCCCAAAGGAGCCTGAAGGCAGGTTCCCAAGGAGTACATGGGAAATACGCTGAATTTTTTTTTTTTTGTCATGGAATCATAGAGTTTTAAGATTGGAAAAGCCCTCCAAGTTCTGAGTCCACCTGTTCCCCCAGCACTGACAAGGACACCGCTGACCCATCTTTTAAGTGCCTCGTGCCACAAATGAGCCAGCAGTAATGCACCTGGTAACATAAGAGTGGGATAAAAAGCAGTTATTTGTCATAAGCCATTTAAAAGATGAGATTTCCTTCCCGTGGGATCTGGGTTTGGTTTGGTTGGTTGATTTTTTTTTTTAAGGAATTAATTTAGAATGAAAGATTATTATGCCCTAACCTGCTTATTGGGTTCAGGGGAGGGTAGTTTGATTTACTCTGGGCAGTGTACAGAGAAACAACCAAATTCTTAGGCATTTCATTAACAAGCTTTTACTTGCAAACTTGTAAAGGTAGAAGAAGTTACTTGGCAAATTTTAAAACAACATCCAGTCACAGTAAGATGCTTCACAGGCTTTAACTTAGCAAACTTAAACTCAGCCATCCTTAACTTATCCAGACACAACAAGGCACTTACTAAGGCATTGACTGGATTTTTTTGTCTGGCTTACAGTATTATTTTGAGAAGTAGAAGGTAGGAGAAAAAAAGGCAAACACAGAGCGAAAAGAGAGAGAAAGTATATAATGATCATGCTAGGATCCAGTGTGGTCTCAGCTGCTACTAAATCCAGTGGATCAGTTCCTGCCATTTTGGGGTTTTCAGCAGTCTGTGGGTCAGTTGCCACCATTCTGGGGATCTCAGCAGGTTTTGGGTTAGTTGGCATCATTTTGGTGCTCTCAGCAGGCTGTAGGTCAGTTCCTGCCATTTTGGGGTAGGCTGTGGGTCAGTTACCACCATTTTGGGGCTCTCAGCAGGCTGTGAGTCTGTTACCACCATTTTGGGGCCAGCTGGAGCTAAGTTGCCACCTGTTTAGGGCTTTCAGCAGTCTGTGGATCAGTTTCCTGCCATTTTGGGACTTTCAGCTGTCTGTGGGTCAATTCCTGCTATTTTGGGGCTTTCAGCTGTCTGTGGGTCAGTTCCCACCATTTTGGTGGTCTCAGCTAGGTGTGGCTCAGTCACGGCCATTTTGGGGCTCTCAGCAGGCTGTGGGTCAGGTTCTGCCATTTTGGGGCAAGCCATGGGTCAGTGCCCGCCATTTTATGGCTCTCAGCAGTCTGTGGGTCAGTTCTTGCCATTTTGGGGCAGGCTGTGGATCAATTGCCACCATTTTTGAGCTCTCAGCAGTCTGTGGGTCAGTCCCTGCCATTTTGGGGCTTTTATCAGGCTGTGGGTGAGTTCTTGCTNTTCCTGCCATTTTGGGGCTTTTATCGGGCTGTGGGTGAGTTCTTGCTATTTTGGGGCTCTCGGCAGGCTGTGGGTGAGTTCCTGCCATTTTGGGGCAGGCTGTGTGTCAGTTCCCGCCATTTTGGTGCCCTCAGCAGGTTTTGGGTCAATTCCTGCCATTTTGGGGCCCTCAGACAGCTGTGGGTCAGCTCCCGCCATTTTGGTGCTCTCAGACAGGTGTGGGTCAGTCATTGCCATTTTGGGGCTTTCAGCAGGCTGTGGGTCAGTTGCTGCCATTTTGGGGCTCTCAGCAGTCTGTGGGTCAGGTCGCACCATTTTGGGGCTGGCTGTGGGTCAATTGCCACCATTTTGTGACTCTCAGCAGTCTGTGGGTCAATCACAGACATTTTGTGACTCTCAGCCGGCTTTGGGTCAGTTCCCACCATTTTGGGGCTCTCAGCAGTCTGTGGGTCATCTGCCCCCTTTCTAGGCCTCTCAGCAGTCTGTGGGTCAGTCACCACTATTTGGGGGCTGGCTGTGGGTCAAGTGCCACCATTTTGTGACTCTCAGCCGGCTGTGGGTCAGTTCCCGCCATTTTGGGGCTCTCAGCAGGCCGTGGGTAAGTTCCTGCCATTTGGGGGCAGGCTGTGGGTCAGTTGCCACCATTTTCGAGGCTCTCAGCAGGCTGTGGGTCTGTCATGGCCATTTTGTATAAGGACATAGGTCAGTCACAGCCATTTTGGGGCTTTCAGCAGTCTGTGGGTCATCTGCCACCTTTCTAGGCCTCTCAGCAGTCTGTGGGTCAGTTCCCGCCATTTTGGGCTCTCAGCAGTCTGTGGGTCAGTTCCCGCCATTTTGGGGCTCTCAGCAGTCTGTGGGTCAGTCACTGCTGTTCCGGGCTCTCAGCAGGCTGTGGGCCAGTGACTGCTGTTCTGGGCTCTCAGCAGGCTGTGGGCCAGTCAGGGCCATTTTGGGCAGGCTATACCGTCAGCCTCTGCCATCGTGGTGTGGATGAGGGGCTGACAGTGCCTCAGAGGGGCAGGGGAGGAGCCGTGCTTGCCTCACCTACAGAGAGCTCGCCTGTTCCCCTCCGCCTCACTTCCCACCTGGCTATTTCGGGCCAGTCAGCCATTCCTCTGCTTGCCTACAGCACTCCATGGCTCTAAACAGTTTCCGGGACCTGAGTGATGCGGCCTTCTTTTTCTGTGATGCTGATCCTAACCTAGAAGACAGAGGGAGGAAAAAGAGAGGAGAAAGAGGAAAGTGTACGAGAATCCTGCTGTGGACAAACCCTCTTCCTGAAATCAAAACTGTAAGTCCAGTCAATATAGATATTCTGCTCAGCTTCCGCCGGAGTTTCCAGTTCTTCTTTGTCCTGCACTCTGGCAGTTATTCCCACAAAAAACCCTCCTCAGCACTTCTTGGAGTAATTGTGTATCTGAAGCCAGTGTTAATGTTATGACCTGCCCCTGAAGGTGGGGGGTAAGTCAGGTTCTTAATACATCCTTTGGGGTGGATTAGAGTGAAATGACTGGTGTTTATAAATATGTATGTGAAAATATAAATATAAACATAAATACAAATGTAAATATAAATATGCAGGGTTTATTTTAGAACAATTTGGTTGCAGTGAGAAGGGGGTATGTAGCCATTTTGGTTATTATCTGTAGAAATATAGCAATATAAAAGCATAAAAGTATAATTCAAGAAAAAATACGGGGAAGGGGAAGAAAGGATAAGAGTAGAAAGATGTCCCCACCCATGGATCTCGCAGTGACGCTTGATTGTTGCAGTTCAGATGTCCATTGGTCAGTGTGATGGTCCTGGTCTTCAGTCCCTCAGGGGCGTGGGGGAAGGCCCTGAAACATAATGTTTGAGTAGTCTGTGTTTGCTGCCAAGCTCTGGAAAAAGTCAAACTGCTGAACTGGTGCAGGTTCCTGGATAATCACACAAATTTGACAATCGCTAGTCACGTGCTAGTTCTAAAATGACCTGAGTCTCCTCTGCAGGAGCAGGTACGTATAATATTTATGACAGAAAAGATCCACCAGAAAATTCCACTTCATGCTACAGTGGAATTTTCAGGAACGTACCCAGTTATCCAAACCATAACCTGGATTTCTTAAACCCTCATGCAGAGGGTTTGTGAACCACTCAGGCCTCAGTGCTGTGTGCTCTGTATCTGACAAAGCAGTACCGTGATTTCATAGCCTTTCTTCGGAGGTATTTTGGTGCGTCCAAGACCAACTTCCTGCTGAGTCGCTCTAGACAAGCAGAGAAATCAGTAGATACTCTGAGAAATCTGAATTTTCTGGGGTCAGTTGCCGCTGTTTTGGGGCTCTCAGCAGGCTGTGGGTCAGTTCCCACCGTTTTGGAGGACGGACATGAACTGTGTTTGTTCAGGTGGAAAAGGGATGGACTGGAGGATGCAGTAGAAGGGGGAGAAAGCCACAGAGAGACTGTCTCAGGTGGGAGGGAGCGAGGAGATAGGCAGGGAGCCAGGCAAGAGGTGAGCAGGGACAGAGGGCATCTGCAGGGGAAGTGCTGACACGTGCTCTTCTTTTATGCATGTCACCTGGCTGTGAATGTTGCAATAAAAAATAGTCTCTTACAGTCAGGTCAGTAAATTAATTTGAAACTGCAGGTTTTACTTCTCAGTAAGTCATGCTCCGTGTATTTCCATGTATTAAGGATGTAAATATTTTTCTGATTATCCTGAAGCTATTTCTCTACCAACTGTCTCTTAATTCAGAGCCGTTTCCAAGCCATTCCAAGCAATTTTCTAACCTCTGCTGAAACATTTAGCAAATGTATTCTACATCAGTACTTAGGTCAGCCAGACAAGATATTTACATCCTTCCCCCGCTCTGAGTTTTTACCACTGTCCAGAAAGAACACAGCAACTAAATCTTGTCATGACGAGGCAGATCTATCCCTGCCAAGGTTTTACCTCTTTGTCTGGCTGATGTCTCTTCAGTAACAATTGTTTAAAGCATTGTGAAATGCTGTAATTCACATGTCTCTGCAAATAAATGAGTATCTTGGGGGGAAGGCTATGGCCGCTAATGGGAAGTGAGAAACTTGGAAAGGGCCTTTTAGTCAGTCTGTTTCTCTGACTTCAGCAGGACAAAGAACCCGCCTGAGAGTTAGACTGGCAGATTTTAAGAAAAAGGAGGGGAGATAATTAAAGTTGGAAATGAAGAACAGTTTGATATACAATGAAAGGGAGAAAATAGATACGAGGTGCTCTGTATTTCTTTATACATATTGTGATGTCAAGCTTAATCATTTACATGTCCTAAAGTGGTTCAGAATACAGTTCAAAACTTAGAAGTAGTTCAGCAATGTTTGTCTGGTAGCCAATAGCTGGCATAAGTCTGTAGTCGAGTGAGGATTTCAGGGAGAGATTTTGTTTGTTTGTTTGTTTGTAATAACAGTACAGTACATTTCTGTAGAAAATAATCTGTTTTTTAAGATCCTAGGCTGGCTGGCTGTGTTGGAGGGGACCTCAGAGATGATTTAGTACCAATGTGCGTGCCCGTGGGTGACAAGTAAATGCCGGATGTCAGTGAAGAGTCAGGAATTTCTCCTTTCTGTGGAGAGTTATGATGTAGCAGAGAGAGAAGACTTGGCTTCAAAACTACAGGTGTCATCAAGTGCAGTTTTTTACTAGGTCTGCCAGAACTCCGGATCTGGAATAACCTGGGAAGCAGCTAAGAGACAGAATTCTTCTTTCCACCCTGGGGACCTGGCTTGATTGCTGGAGCTGCCTCCTCACACTCTAGCCAAAGATAGCAGATGATTTTTAATGGCCACACCTCTTTAGGATTGTTATTTTTCGTCTCCTCCTATAAAGGATAGAAGAAATGTTGTTTTATTTCCGAAAAATACGACAGGCATCGTGAGTGCTTCCAAAACTAACAATTCTTTAGAAAAATAACCGTGGTCTGGAGAGTAGCATACTCAAGTTCTTTGTTAGTCTAATGTTTGCCTAACAGGAACATTATTAATTTAATCAGTATTTATTGTGCTGACACGATTATAAAACATATACCATCTTCTTCTGGATTTTAGCAAGTTCCAAGGAAATGTAAGCAGTAGCTTCTATCATGGAATCACAGGATGGTTTGGGTTGGAAGGCACCTTGAAGGATTGTCTCATTCCATCTCCCTGCTGTGGGCAGGGACACCTTCCTCTAGACCAGGTTGCTCCAAGCCCTGTCCAAGCTGGCCTTGAACACTTCCAGGGAAAGTGTTTCTGCAGCTTATATTATTTCGTAACTAAAAGTTTGAGTTTAGATGTGTTGAATTTACAGATTTGCTGTATCAGCTTGCTGCACAGAGTCCTCTGGGGTGGTTCCCAGCATTTGCTATGGAGCTGTACTGGCACTCCTAGTCCTTGAGAGAGCCTGAATTCAGACCAGCACACAGGGTGTTAATGAAAGCATTCTTGATTTTTGAGATATTTTTTGTGTGAAAGAGTTTCTGCTTTAGAATGTGGTCAGAGGCTCCTTGGTGTCCTTGCAAGAGCAGCCTCCAAGCCAGCCAACTGGCTGATGTAGAGCCTGCAGAATTACTGCTGTCCCCAAACTCCAGCCAGCATCACGAAACCACAAGAATCAAACAAACAATAGGATTTGTTCGGTAAAAAAGATTTTTTCCCACCCATGCGAGATGTTATTTGTTGTGCATCAGGGATTTATGGGGAGGGAGGAGAATTCCACTGCTTTGAGCTTGGTCTCAAGGGAATGTATGAGCATGCCTTTGGTCCTGTGAAGAACTTCTGAACTGCTTCAGGGAAGGCACACACAGCTTAGGGACTGGTGAGAACAGCTCCCCAAAGTGCTGAGGAAGTTCAGTGCAGCTCGAGTGTGACGTGACTTCATCTCTTTAGCTTCTGAAATGAATTTAAGTTGTCCTGTGCTCCTGCAGCACAGTGGTTAAAAGCTAACCTTTCCCAGTACTGTATACATGATGTCTTTCCCTGTATACATTTCACAGCCTGCTCTAGGCTGTGTGACCCAGAACAGCTTGGAGCTTTCTAAAACTTCCGGGATATCCTGGTAAAGTTTTACATTACATGACATTTGAATATTTCCCAAGCATTTTTCTGAAAACATTTTTTTCAGATAAAATGGAAGTAAGCAGATATTTATTTTGTGCTGAGGAAGAGAAAATAATTTTCCCAGAAGCGACTGTAGCTTGAAAACTCCTGTCCCGTTTCATACAGAATTAAAGGCAAATGTTATTGGGGAAAAATCAAACCAGAGTCTTGATGAACTGTAGTTTTCTTACCACTCAAAACCCATGTATAGGAAATTCTCCTTGCAACTGAAGAGCCAAGAAAGATTTAAGCGGCCGAAAGTTTTAGCGTTTGGCTTCAGTTTTGTCTTTTTGAAACACAGAATCGCTCCTTTCAGTTGTCTAAAATGAACATGAAGGAAATAGGTGACAATTAGCAGTAACATCAGTGAGATGATGCTGGAAAGAATCAACCTTACTGGAGCTTCTCTCATCTTGAAAAGGTGGAACGGAGATCTTTAACACGTTTCTCTGTGAGGAAACAAGAACTGCAGTTGCTTTCTGTGGCATCAAGTGCGGGTGAGCAGTCGTGGGATTCTGAGGTAGGGGGTTTTCAGTTCTACTTGGGTGACTCTTCCCTTACAGTCTTTGTGTAGTTAATTAAGCTGATAACTGTTTCACTGCCATATCAGGCATTTAGCAGAGACTTGCCACTGTTCAGTGGTGCAGAATCCGAAGGTCTTGCAACCTAAAATACTTCAAAATAACGGTAAAACTCTGGAAACAAAACTTGCAGAGTTGTAGAGGAAAAGTTATTGGCAAGACATGCTCTTTGCCTTATAAAAAGCTTGAAAATTTAGAGGTACCAATAAAATCTTTAGAAAATGAAAAGAAAGAAATAAAAGGTTGGCGCAGGAGTTTGGCGTGGAACCAGCAGCTCTTGGCTGTGTACAAATTCTTTCAAAGAAACTTTAGGACAAGTTCTTCGTAGCATCTTTATTGTCTTTTTCTTCATCAGTTTTGTTGCCACAATAATTTAATGCGTGCTGAATACTCGCCGTGTCTTACTCTCTCAAAGTTCTTTGACGTGAACATCTCAAAAAAAGGCAACTTTGCTCTGATAGACAACTCCGGCTCGCTCTTTGGAGCAGAATAGCAGCAGCTGTAACGTACCATAATCCAGGTGGATTTCGGAAGGCCCGCGTCCTGGAATTCAGCAATCTGTTTGTGGCTTTGCCGTAGCGATCGGCGACGCTTGTTCCCTGGTTCGCAGTTGTGTTTAGTGAGGGTGACGAGAGAGATCCTGACTTTGGGGTGTCCCAGGAGCCACAGATTATAGTAAAACCACTGAAATGTCAGTGGTTCGAGTGGTTAGTGACTCACATGGCACAAACCCCAGGACTGACGGGGAATTTCTGCTGAGCAGTGGTGTATTTTTCTAAGAGTAGAAAAGTTGCATTAGTTGAGCAGGTAAGTGTCCACCTGGCCGAATAGCCCGCTTCTGGATACTTTAAAGCAAGGTGTTAATCTGCCTCTCTTCAATATCCTGTTAATTATCCAACACTATGGCTGTGTTGGGCTTGGAGCAGAGGGGATTTCTTCCTCATCCCAGCTGGTGATCAGCTTATGCCTTGATGATATGGGTTGATAGCGGATTCTTATATAAGCCAGCAGCGGTTTGAAATTTAATCCTTTTCATAATGGAAATTGCATTTATGCTTTGCAGGCATCCATCAGGCGAGGTGGAATCTTAAATATTCCAGCAGCCTTTGGAAGTTTGCTGTCTAGTTTGTCTCAGCTTTTTTCGACCTCCTGTGAATTTGGTTAAACCACAGCTGCACTTATCCTCTCTCGTAATGGTAGGAGCCGAATCTTTTCATCCATAATGAATAAAGTCCTATTACGTCTAACAAGATTGACCCCAATCCTCCCCCATATGACAGGCAGTGTTCCATCTGTACGAATTTCAGTCGCTAATATTCCTCTTCACTCTAAAAAGCCTCTGGTTTTGTGGATAGTTTGAGCAGCTACCGTAAGCACGAGCTCATGGTTTTGTTATTTGCTGGCTCAGTTCAAGGACACACAGAAGCTGTGGTGTGCTTTTGCTGGTCTACAAAGACTCCAGGTGTTCTTTATAGATGCTTCCCACTGGTCTGGAAGAAATATTGGTAGTTGGGATTAAGTATTTTGGATTTCAAAGCTGGGATTTCTTTACAGAAGCAAGCTCTTGATCTCTCCTTCTAATTTACTAACACTCTCACTTCCTTCTGCTTTTTGGATTTCTTCCAGTCTAGTCTGAACAGCAGACTGTGACTAAAGGTGTATCTGCATTAAGCTCATTTTGTAAACCATTTGTGCTCTAGCCCTGTTCGACTACTGCAATGACATTTGGATCTCAGTTGTCTGCTCTAGGTTAATAGGCAGTGTGTCTGGATAGGGAGTTTTTCTGTGATGGGCTGTGAATGGACAAACAGAACTCGGTTCTGTCTCATTTCTGCTCTCTTGGCTGAAGCATCTGGGCAGTTCCATGTGTGGATTTTAAAAGCCCAGTCAATGCCTTTCTTATCTCCCAGGGAATGTAGGGTTGGACAAGGCCCCGTGCCTTTGGAATCAAGCATCGCCTTGGCTTTGTAAGAGACAAACAGGTTCGAAATGTGGCTTTGTAGCGTTGGCAGCACCCACTTCAGTCTCGCCTTACGTCACCAAGATCAAAAGGGAGAGCTGTCGGCGACAGCCGTATCGTTCGTGTCATTGCACTTCACAGGCAGCTCCCAGCTGCCTGGAGGGGATCAAAGATGGAAGAGAGAAATCTGGCTGTCTCCATCCTGGAAATTCAGTGCAACTGAGCCGATGCGGCTGCGGTGTCTGTGAGCCAGCCGCGTGTCCTTAGGGCTAAGCATTCAGGGTTTGGGGTTTTTTTCATTGATGGAATGAAATGGGAATGCCCATATTGACAGTTATCATGTTTCTCCTGTGGACAAGAGCTTCTTGGGATGTCCTCATGAAATTCCCTGTAACTGTGCAGTAATCCCTCCACACCTGTGTTTATGAACCTTATATATCTGATTCTGAACTGGGTGTTTGTTTCTTGCTTGTAAGTAGTTGCACATGGGCCTGATTTTAATTCCTGGGAATGCTGACAAACTCTGGTGACAGGCATTGGTTGGCTTTCTGACAGAAAACGGACACCATTTCTCACACCTACTTTTTATTTTCTATACTTTGCTTTCCTATATTGCAAACTCAGTGCCAGGGAACGTGATCCACCCAACCCGTAGCAGTATTCCATCAGGGCCCAGGCCCACAGTGTGTTCTTCTCCTTTTCTGGTGGCAGCCGGCGTTCAAGAGGAACTGGAAATCCTTTGTGAATTTGTACCACAGCTATATGGAGATGTCACTAACTCAAATGGGGCCCACCATGGTTTGTACATAGTTCTTCGGTCCCTGCCTTCCCATCTATCTTTTCAAACAAGACCCACATGGGAGGCTTTTAACTTTGTGTTGGACCTGGAGATGGGATTAAATGTCAGTTCAGCGTGCAGTGCATTCGCAGACCATGAGAAGTCTGTGTTCCACCAAGGCCATGAGAACCATTGCCAGGTTTGGACTGGATGGACCAATTTTCATTTTCACTGCTATTATCGGAGTGAAAAACAATCCTTTTAGATGCCAAACCTGGCCCTCGCTCAGATTGCTCCTAGGGTTGGCAAACTTTCCACGAATCTCATGTTCTGATTTAATTCTAGCATTCCCCAGTGCCTCAGTTATTTCTTAGAAAAATATGTCCCATTTGAAATGAACCACTGGCCACAGCAGTGTGCTTTGTGTCGCGGGTTTCTGCCCCAGATCTCCCAGAGGGTACGTTCCTGACTGTGTATCCAGGGTGCAGTCCTCATGGGATGACGTGACTGGTGGTACTCCCCCCTGTTGTGCACACCCTCAGCAGCTCCTCCTTCGGTGCAGTTATG
>VYZQ01058322.1:19802-38511 GCA_013400655.1 Mystacornis crossleyi | reverse complement strand
AGGAACTAGCAACAATTGTTTTAGATATGGTGGTGTTTTCAGTATGTTTTCAGACAGAAAAAAAAATTACAGATAATTGCTTGCTTGAACTGACAGAAGAAGGCTTAATTACAGCTGTATTGAACTAAAAACATTTATTGCAAAGAAGTTTTAATTTTTAATAGCAAGACATATGTTGAGATTTCCTTTTAAAATTATATTTAATTCAGTATCTTCACCATCAAAGTGTTCAATTTCAGAGGCCATTTATCTGCATTTAGCTTAGTAAAGTGGGGGAAACTATCAGATCACTAAAGACCTCAGGTATCTTCACACTCAGTCACAATACAAGAACTTATATAAATCACATTCTCTTTTTACTCTTCCATACATTTGAATTTCTTTTCCTCTCTCCATGGAAGTATTATCCAAAAAGGCAAATTATATTAATCTTCTCATAACCCTCTAAACGAATGAATCAAATGTTATAAGCAGTGACACAAAAGATAGAGAACCCCTATCAGAGGAAAAAACCCAACCTACTCTCCATCAGATACACTTACCATTTTCCCAAGCTTCTTTTGGCCAAGATTCTGGCAGCAGTCCATACTTAAAATCACTTGAAGTACCCGGCAGCAGTCCATACTTGAAGTCACTTGAAGTACCCGGCAGCAATCCGTACTTGAAGTCATTTGAAGTACCCGGCAACAGTCCATACTTGAAGTCACTTGAAGTAGCTATTAAAGACACAGTGTTACTTTAGCTTCCTGAGTTCTAATCAGTCTAATCTAATCTGTTTAGCAAAATACATATCCTTTTCAAACTGTGACAAAAAAGTTTCTGACCTTAAAATAGCAATTATAGTATTTTTTCACACAGTATTCAATACTAAAACTAAGGAATAACTGCATTCCTAATTTCAATGAAATGAGACCTTTGAACTACTCTCCACAGCACCGTTTCTCCTCCCCATCCTGAGAAAAATTCAAAGCCCTTTTCATACTACAGGGACTTTGCTGGTAAGGATATGTCTTCCCTCACTATCATCATGAGGGGGGGCTGAAAGGTTTTCCAGTGGATTCTCTTTACAACGGCTTCATGCTGAGACTTCACCCAGACTGTCACAGGCACCTTTATTTACATCAAGTATCCTACAGCCATGTCTAAATCCTTTTCTGAATAATCATCTTCATTACTCTATAACCACATCAATTCAAGAGACCATAATTACTTGGAATATAAC
Source organism: Mystacornis crossleyi (assembly GCA_013400655.1). NCBI lineage: Eukaryota > Metazoa > Chordata > Aves > Passeriformes > Timaliidae > Mystacornis > Mystacornis crossleyi. The sequence goes on along the minus strand of VYZQ01058322.1, from coordinate 37,289 downwards.
AGCTTAAAAGACTAGTTTGCATATTTACATTTGCTCTTAAGACAAGATCTGCAGTTCATGCTGTCTTTGCATCCTTTTTTCCTCTTTAAAAAATAAAACCATTCAGAAGTGAACAATGCCTTAAAAAGATCTTTCTTTGTTTAACTCTATACTTTATAACAAGTAAGAATTGCATCAGTGAACATGGAATCACTATTACACAAGAGCACAGAGAAGATAATTATAAATAGTACACAATAAAGCTGCACTAAGAATTCGACAAAATCATATTTGTTGGGCAAAACCTCTTCTGGCAATAGTGCAAATCAACGTTCCCCCCAATCCCCAAGACAGGAGTTTGTTGGAAAACATGAAATCATAAATCCATTACTTTCCTCACAGACAAACAGCTGTTAAATAAACAAACTGCAGTAGTAACTGGCAGATTTCCTTTTATTTCTCTAGATGGTAATCGGGTCCTCATACTGGATTCCCAATGTCACCACTGTGAAAAGTCTCGAGGAGAAGCATTCTTGCTTTCAAGCCTGAAACTATACCAAGCCTGAAACTATACATTTTAATAGTCCAAAGACTTCTTTTTATCCTGACACTGTTCATTCTAAGGGGTTTTTTGGGAAAGGAAATTCTCTTAGGCTAAACCAGCATTTCATGTAGCTAGTGACAAGCTGCATATTTAAACACTTCCAACTTGCAGTTTTACTGGAAAAAAGTACAGATTACAAATCCTCACAGCATGAGAGACACATACAGTAGTTTCATTTACTGCTCAGCCAGCGTTACCACTGGCAGCAGTGATTTGGTCTGCAACGTAAGACAACAGTTCAAAAGGATATCACTTAGCACGTAGGAAGCTTATAATTCTATCCTATCCATTAGACAATGGCAAACAACAAGCAAAGCTGGATCATGACCCCCAAACTAGACATTCCATCAGAGCTTTTAAAAAGCAGAGTTTGACTGAATGAAGAAGAGAAATAGCAGTACTTTAGTGCATCTAGCTATCTATTTTGGTACAAAAAGAAAAAAGAGGGAAGGGAATAAATCTTCCTCTCCTTTACAAAACAAAGCAGTGAGGAAAGTTTTTAAAATTATGACTTTAATAGCTGTTATGTCCAAAAGAGGCAAGAACTCCTTATACTAATTTGGAATGATGGACTCCAGCAATGGCATCTCAACAGCTCAAGGAATAGAACACAGATACCCTATAGACATGCCAACTACACATTCCTTTGAGGTGAGGAGGAAGACTTCCTTCTGTAACACACAAGAAAGGATTAGCGAGGAAGCAGTGTTGTACAGTCTGGGTAAGAGCAAAGATGACTTGAGCCTAAGGCTCCAAATTAAAGCAGGCTTCAAGATCTAGCAGAGAAAAAAAATAAAACTACTTTTATAATGCTTAAAGTATTAGATCCTTTCTGTATAGATTTTTCTCCCTGTACTAGAACTGTAGCTGAATGTAGCTGAACAGTGAAAAGTCAGTCAGTAATAAAATATTTTAATCGCTTTTCCCCCCTTATAGGATGAATATCTGTAAGATCAACAGACCAAGTCTTTGCTGCACACAGATGTAATGTTATGCTGCGTACTGGCAATATTTTATAGCTTCCTTCAGAAGAAGCATACACCAAAGACTGACCATAAGGAAGAGCTGGACCAAGCTGAACACATTTACAACACTGTCACTTTGACAATTCTTCTGCATTTAAGAGAACACAAATTAAATTTCACTAGGAACATTTATGCACACAGCTGGTATTTAAGTTCGAGGGAACTTAAGTGCTCAAACCCCTGCATAGTTCTAGATCTTAGCACAAGACTCAGCATAGAGCCAAATAGATTTAAGAGCTGTCATCTAGTGTAGGTAATAGCTACTAAATCTTTCAATCTCCAGTTGGAAGAGAAGACCCACTATAACATGAAAGAACACCAGCACAGATACCACAAGAGATAAGAGGTTGCTACATACGCTTCAGTCCCTGCATAGTACATGACTAAGTAGATAATAATTAAACCTAATGCTTATTCCTAGAATAATTCATTGACCTAGAAAACCTGCTTTCTAGATTAGGCACATATTTAATGTGTTCAAAACAAAACTACGAAAAAGGCATCTTCGGTGTCTAATTGCTCATCCAAACAGGATAGATTTGAATAACACACAGACTGGAAGCTGGAAGTGCAATACCTAGCCTCTACTACCTTCCCCAGCTGGGTATAGAGCCTATAGTCAGGTAAGCTTCCAGAATGCAACATGTTACATAGCCCTGGGGCTCATAGTATCTTCTCCCATTTCTCCTCTCACCCAGGCTACTGCCCCCTGAAACCTGCTTGCAAAACTAGACATAATTATCATCTGACCTGTTCTGGTCAGCTTAAAGCCAGATGATCTTGATAGGAGGCTGAAAGCAACTATGGGTGCAGTCATACTGGTAGACTGAGGGTGGGGTGCAAAGAGGGGAGATATAGACAGGTAAGGCAGATCTTTGAGGAAAAAAAAAAAAAGCTAATTAGAAGCAATAATGTTCTGTGTTTCCAGACCAAGCCAGCTGACCACAACTCTTCTTTGATCTATGGTTACCTTTTTACACTTTAGCTGATTTCTAAGAGGTTAATAACTCAAATGTCAATTAGCCTCAAACATTTACCCATTCTAGCCTGCATGGATAAAACGCTATCAGTAATCTGATCTTTAATAAAAGTCAGCAACAAGCAAAGCCAACATAATAAGAAATAAAACAGAATTCAAAGAAGCTGATTAACTATCAGCACTAAAATTCACACTATGTTGATCTGAAAAGAGATAATGACAGTGTGAAATAAAATGAAGTGGTTGTGTAGGTTTTTACACCACTAACAAAAGCTATCAAAAACATTGTGAAAGGATTTCATTTTCCACTGCACTTGTTCTCAGCAAAAAGGATGACCAGAAGCCAGATACAATGATTTTCAGTTTTGAAGGCAAGAGGTAGGGGTGCACCACCAGTACGAGAGAACATGTCTAAGCCAGAAACATCCTTAGTTTGACAGGTTTCACTCATCTTCTGCAACTAGAAATATGCTTATCTGGGGGGTAGAAAAGGAGACATGACTGAGTAGGAGATGATATGAGAAATAATGAGAAGTTCACTGACAGAAACCTCTGAACAGGTAATTACAGAAAAGGACACAGACATATGGTGAACTGAGGGAAAAGATACAAAACTTTCCATTAGAAACAGTTGTCTGTAGTGAACTTAATTTCTGTTTTCTTCACATATATATTAGCACCAGCAGCAGTGCCAAAATAAGAGCAACACTACTTTTTGACTACATTTTCTGACACTGACTGCTCATCCAGATCAATTAAAAAAGACAGAAAGTAGGATAAGCGATTAGGCCATAGCTTTCAAGGATCGGAAAGAAAGCAGTCGTAATCTACTGATACAATCTGGATTGCTATTAGAGAGCTGGATTTGTTGCTTATGTTAGGTAACATGACAGACGAAACAGCACTGCCAAGACTGACATACTAGGAAGGTGGGGAAAAGAAAGTATCTTGCACTCCCTTTGTTCCCAGAGTATTCCTCACATCTTTAACCTTGCTTCTTCTGACAAGGCTTATTCTGGAAGCACATTACTGCTCAACTGCCTCTTGCAACAGAGGGCTCAGATCTACTTAAGACATTTTGCCAACGCAATCTTACTCATTCTCTATCTATTGCTCCCAGTTGCTCTCAACTTTTTTACAATTTTTCATTCATGAAAAAGTGGTATATTGCCTTGACTACAGAGTCAGATCTAGCATCAACTAACCCTGACAGAAGACCACCAACTGATGCCAAATATATTATCCACTTGTTTTTCAACTTGATTATCATATTTTCCCTGAAAAATCCCTTCCCAAGAAAGTGAAAGCAATTTTGCTGATCTCCTCCAAAACTACACCAGTGAAACAAAAGAAAGTAAAGAACTTTCCTCATGCAGACCATTTATTTGTGGGGGAGTTAATTGCTCTCATGGACCATTTTTATTTAGATGTTGCTACCATCATCAGTATTTCATAAATGAAAAGAATCAGCACTTCAGACTGGTATTTTTTCAATAAGTCGATGCATCGCACTGGGACTCAAAAGGATTTTCAGGCAGAGAAGATCTGTAGACACCACAAAACCTTCTTCCCCAACCCATTCACAAAAAAAGGAAAGAAAAAAAAAGGCAAATTGACAACAGTAATACCCAAAACATTGCCTAGAGTTGAAGGCTTGGTGACAGAGCATAACGTGAGAATGTGAGGATTGGCTTGTCTTTGGGATCATCCCTTGGAGACGTAAACTTAATGAATGGGGAAGAGGCTGACCCTCCCATGTTGCAGTGTTTTCAGATGACTTGTGAAAACCTATGACATCTTCAATACCAGACTGCATAGGGAATGGGGAAAATAAAGTGGTTAAAGGTCCACCAAGGAACTTAAATCTTTTAATCAGGGTATCAGCTTGAGGTCTAAAGAAAATCTGACTGAGGGTTATAGTACCACGGAAAAGTAGTGAAAATACACAATTCTTTTTTCTTTTGTAACACAGTCAGTCAAGTAGGGTTTATCCCTAAAAGAAATATATATGTGTCCTGGTAAGTCCATCAATCTTGATTTCTACAAATACAAAGATACCTGTCTTTATTGTAAAGTCCTAATCAAGTTGTGTTATGTTCCTCCCTTGTATCATGACAGAAGCTACATTTTTTGTAAGCAGGTTTAGCTGCTGTTTGTATCCTTCTGGAAAGGAGTTGTTTCTACAGCAAGCTGAATTAAATTCCTTAAGAACCCCAATAAAATCAGTCAAGAACCCTCTTGTTCCACCAAGGGCTGTTTTAATCTTGCACTTGCTATCCTTTCCCTCATCCCCACCACAGTACATGACAGCATTATCTAGCCTGAAAATCACAGTAACAAATTATACACTTGTAGCTTCATAAAGCTCTTGGGATATTGCATGCAAGTCTCTGTAAAAATCAACACAGTCAGTTCCAGAAAGCATAGGCAATACTTCACAGCTGTGTTCTGAATTCTGAGGATAGAACTCTTGTACAAAAAACAAAAAAACAAACCAGGCCCAGATGAAAGATATACCCAAGAAGGGATGAAAATTGACAAAACAACCCTGTGAACAGACATTAAGAATATGCGGAATTATGTTCACTGAGCTTTTATGAACTTTAGTAACGCACTGTAACAGTGTGAGATGCTGGCTGATTGCATGGTTATTTTCACCATGGTAAATAGTTAATTGTAGGATGCATGATGGCTGTAAACAGTAAAGACTTTTTTAGCAGATTATCAACTAGGAGGGAAAATACTGTGATAGGTGGTAGCATTCAGTGTTTAAACAGCTACTTTAATATAGCTAAAACTGGCGAAGTCTTGCAAGCTTAAGCAAAATGTAAGTAAATATAAATGTAAGACAGTACAAGGAATTTCAAACCCATCCTAACTTTATGGAGCTTTTTTAAAGCTCATGAAAGTGCTTTTACAGGGAAGGTGTTAAATATAAACTCACTGGCAACACAGGGTGAGAGGAAGACGAAGCAGCTGACATATCCTTATGGATATGTCTAGAAAAACTCATGTTCAGCAAGGAGCAGTTTCACATATTTGCTTTACTGGAACAAGAGGGGTAACAGATGCTTCAGAAAGCTTTCACTGTTTATTATCTAATACTTACCTAGCTGTACCCAACTGGAAAATTCATTTACTATAGAATTCGAGGAAGTGGCTTCAGGGATACATTTTTGCAGTGAGAGGAGTGTTCTTAAATAGGCTTCCCTTTCACCCTATCTACAGTATTTATTTCCCATCACAAAAACACCAGACCAGCCCAAACCTAAATCAAGGGCAGAGAAACTCACTCTGCATCTGACACCTCACAACCACTGATTTTATCCCCATCAGAACATGACAAAGCATAATAGTAGAAGCTCGTTGTTTCCCTTTTAGCAACCAACGTGACAGCATAATCCTTAGCTCTGAACATAAGAAGTTACTATTCTTTATTTTTCTTCTTACAGAATTGTCTTACATCAATTCCAGATGACATTTTCTTATGCATTTTTACCTCTCAGTGCCTATTATTTTTGGTAGTTTTTCATCCCCACAAGAAATTTAATCCAAAACTAAGAAGTTATTGTATAACCTACAGGTTACTCTACAACTCATTCTTGACATTCTTCCAACTCTTCACTCCTCCCTCTTCCACATTTTCTTTGGCATAGAGGGAACAGTTAAAAGATGAGTGTTTAAGAGTGGAATCTATCTGCAAAGCAAAGAAAAAGAACCACAAGTAGAAGAGAAATAATACCAAAAGGTGAAGCACAGACAATGGGTAAAAAGTAAGCTATACCAAGCCCTACTTCAGTCACTCTTCTTGTACCAAACAATATGCATGCATGCATGCAAGAACTTAGTAAAAGTAAAGGTATTATTACAAAAATACTAGATATGGCTTCCAAAAGAGTTCTAACACTGACAGAAAATGTAATTATATAATTGGGAACATATATGCTATGCTCTGAAAATACCAAGGAGATTCCTAGTTGCCTAGTATTTTAGAGCTCAGTAAAATAAACTTCAGTCTGCAGTCACAGAACTTTCAACGGTTTTCGACAGACATCACAAAGCATATTCAGTATGCTCTGTCTCCAATACAGTTCTTTTCATCAAGATGCCACATGGACATATTTTGTAATTTAATTCTTTACCATAACAAGTTACTGAAAACATTGGTGCTTCTGTCAAAAACAAAAACAACAAAAACAACAACAAAAAAAAAAAACATTAACAAGGACTAAACATACTGCACTATCCATGTCCTCCATTATTTCTCCAAGAAATCTTCACAGCATACATACAAAATTCCACAGCACCCAAACAAGTACTTATATGTGTTGTTGGTGCCATCACACAGTAGACATATTCTCAGTATTTCCATCAGTAAAAGAGGTTGAATATTTACTCCACATAAATAATCTACAGAAATCACATGCTAAACTGTGTCAGAAATGTGGTATTTGTGCAGCTAACACACATCTCCTCAGCTTTTGATCCAGATCCTCTGTTGTCCTTTTTCACAGCACTGCATCTAGAGCAAGTAGGGCAGCCCAGCACAGGCAAAATTGCTGTGTGGATGCTGAGGACTCGATATCCCCCACTATCCGCATCTAAAGGTGCTTTACCTAGGCTAGATCTAACCTGGTGCTGTGGACCTGAGGCCTACTAGTGACTGGCATGTTCCTGAAACACAGCTTCTATTGTCAGTTCAGCCAGAAGGAACCCTGTGCAGTCTAACAAAGCTTAGCCAGTAAGAGAAGTACAGGAAATTCAGTCCAGAAGCACACACTCCCAAGTAAAGCTGGGAGAGATAAAGACCAGAGATAAGTAACGACTCTGAAGCATTTGCAGAAGTGCTCCTCAGCACAGCTGCTTCTCCAGAGCTGCTCTGTTGTGTCACACTACTCACTAAGGGTATGAAGGTCTCTTGTAGTGGAGAAAACACATCCTCAGTCCCAGCCCGCACTGCACTGCACTGGCGCACGTCACCGCGGTGCCCAGGCAGTGCTGGCACCACACAGCACAGCCGTGGGTCCCCACGTGCCCCCTGCGGGGCCACTGCTCGCCTGCGTCCCCAGCCCTGTGTCCCCAGCCCTGCTGGCAGGAGCAGAGCAGGGCCCCTCGAGGAGACAGGACATCCACAGTTTCTTGATGTTTGAAGCAGGTATACATTTTAAACTGCTTTAGAAACAAGACACAACTAAAGAACTTTGTTCCAGCTGTATCTCAAATCCACCCCTAATTTGGCTCCTAAACTGTTAATTCATCAAAAAGTGAGGCAGGTAAATGACAGTACTTCAAATGCATACATTAACTATTCAAACAGCATAATAATTTCAAAAATAAAACTGAACTTAATTACATTGCCCTAAGTGACAATTACACTGTTAACAGTCTGCTGCTTGTAATTCTTTGTGTGACCGTGTTTGTTTAGCAAACAGATATTTAATCTTATTCTACCATTTACTTTAACCATAGGTCCTTAAAGAAAAAAAACCCTATTAATTCTGTCACTCTCAGGATTTGTTTAAAGCACAGCTCAACAAAAATATATCCCCCTCTAATATATGTCATTGTGGCATCTCTTGCCAATGTTTCACAAACCTGTTATAAGTGTTTCTATTATAGTAGCCAGGATTACTCCATCTTGTAGCTTCCCAGATATCCCAACAATAAGAATTAGCAGAATGTTTCTGGGTGACACTCAGGTGAAGATTACCAGAAAAATTTTTTGCTAGTGTAAGGAAAGAAATTATAAAGGCCCTTGCTGTCTGTGCAATCAGCTAACACTAGCCACCAGTTATTACTCCTTGATTTTGTGCCGAACAGTTGCCACAGATTAAATAAAAACGTAAGAATTTTAGTTTCTAGCAGATGCTAAGGATCCCCATTTCAAGTGTCAAATGCAAACACCACATTACACACTGTGTGGCACAGCCATTCCCTTCTCTAGCTGGTGAGCTGCTGCTGTGCCCCAAGGCAGAGAATCAGATTACCGATTCAGTAACCTGAACGGTGTGCTGACTTTACTAATCCAACCCAACATACCTTTACAAAAGGTTACAAGGACAGGTACTTCATTCAATACTTTAATTTTCAAATGACATAACTATCATTAAGCAATATTTACCTGCTTCTTCTTTAATAAAGGACAAATCTTCTTCTGGATATGGGACTGACGGTTGCAACACTGAGCAATCTTCAGAGTTCTCTTCCGTATTAGGTGGTATATTATAAATAAATCTCTTTGCAGTTTGGTTTTTCCTTCTTGCTTTTCCAGGTTCTTGAACTGATTGTCCCTGTGCACCCATGTCATTCCATACGAAAACTTTTCCCTCACCTTGAGATTCATTTTCAGCCATTTCAGGTGAGCTGTCCTGGACCCAACTGCAGTCATTCATTTGGTAGCTTTCCATTTGGCCCTCATCAATAGGGTAAGGATCACTCTCAGTTTTTATGCTACTTGCCAGGTTGGTAAGGTTTCGTGTTGCCCAGAAGCTGGCAACTTTTTGATCCCTTGGAGATAAACCATCCCTACTAACAGATCTTCTGTTGTAATCCACTACAACGGTCTCTGGAGCTTCTGATTTTATACTTATGTTTAAGGCATCTTTAATGAAGTTGCGGCAGGACTGGACAACCTCCGTCATCTGAAGGTAGCTGGCCACCGACATCACTTCAATGGCGTTTTGGCTCGTAAGCACGAGGTTACCAGAATATAAGAAGTCCAAGATGACAGAAAAACCTTGAACAGCAACAACGTCTAAATAGGTAACAGTGGTTTGGTTACGGCTTTCTTTGTTTGTAAAGCAATACAGAGTCTTAAAGAAGCGGCTGCCTGCAACCAGGATGTTCTTGTGAGCTCTGAAGACCCTCCCACTCACCACAATATTAACATCACAAAGAATGCCTTTCTTCCTCTGCTCGTTGAGCTCTTGCAGGAGCTGATAGCAGTAAGAGTTCTCATTTGGCCTGCTGTTAAAATCACAGTATCCTTCATTATTCAGTTCTGATGGTAACTCTGCCTCCTGCAATTAAAAAAACCCACAAACATAATTAGCTCTTAATGAGTGCCCTCCTTAGTTCTTCAGCACTAAAATAAGGATATGAAAATAAACTAAAGAAGATAATTTTAATCAAACTATTTTTTTGTTATTTATGTCTTGGTCACAAAGGCAGACAGGAATATATAATTAACAAGATATTTCTGAAAACTAAAAATCATGCTCTCATTCTGCACCTTCCATCCCCAAGTTTGAAACAAACAGAACTAGTAGATTTGCCTTCAGGGCAAAGTAAGGGAAATTTCAGCCAAAAGTCAGGAAATGTACAGTTGAGTGTGAAGTACTTGTTATTCCTAACCCACATACATTAAAGATTCAGGAGCCTCTCTTTCCAAAGACTTAACTAGATGATTCTTACATATCCAACCCCTTGTTCTTCCCCAGAAATCTCCACTTAAACAATTCAGCAGAATCCTGATAAGTGAGATTCAACATTTTCTTCATGCTGAGATATAAATACGTAGATTAGGTCTGTACGTCCCAATCCTTCTTGAATGTTTTAAAGACATCGTTCTAAAGTAGATAGAACAGCAAATACATTTCTTACACAGTTTTACAAATTAAGCATTTATCCTTTGTTTTTAACTGTAGCAGGTTTAGGATTAAACACATGACAAGGAGGCAAAATACTGCAGATGACAAAAGCCCCCTCAACTTAAGCTTCCACTACAATACTTAATTACGACTTTCTTGAAATAAGCCTCACAAACTTTCCAGTAGCAACACTGGCATGTACTTACTACACACACACAAACTTTCTAATCTGTGATCTCAAGCACGGCTTCAAAATTTTGCTAAAACCAGATATTTTCAGACAATCCAACACCAAGAAATAATTCATTATTAAAGATTAGTTCAGACGGGCAGAGGTCAAGAGATCTGAACTGGATTTTAGAGTACGTAGAAGACTTCTAACTCATGTTTAGATAATGATGATTCAGAGATGCTACAAAGCAGCAGCTAGGAGAAAGCAGACTGGCATATTTGAGACCATACTATATGGGTTGACATATGCTGCCATCAAGAGCAGCAACAACGACAGTCTGTTTCATACTACATCTCCAAGATTCTCTCTTCTTCCCTAGCAAACAAGGAAAGTTCAAAACTGGATAGCTCCAAGCCAAATCATTATTTTCTTCTCTCATCATCTAAAACACCTCACTGATTAAGGAGCTAGAGGTGCTGTTAAAGCTCACCTGCCTCAACATTACACGTCAAAATCAGCATTAAGAAGGTAATGTTAGCACTGTCATGAGCCCATCATCTATACTGGGGCTAAAATACACATTGCAGGAAAGTGCTACCCTTAATTTGGGACTACAGCAGAAACCAGCTACATATATTAAAAAAGTCATTTTCCACCACATAGGATAAATCAGTACTCACCTCAGTTCATAATCCCAGTGTGGATGGATCACTGGCATGACAACTGAGGCTGTAACTACATCTAAAATGGTGTTTACATCTATAAGCAGCAAATAAGGTCCAATATAACCAAAACAGAAACTGTGCCCTTTCAACATCTCCTGCAGAGAAATTTCAGTTTGCTGTCACATTCAAGTTGCTTCTGAACCTCTACCCTTCTCAGAAAAACACTTCATTGAAGAGGAAGAAATAAAAGAATTAGGCTTCTATGTGAAAACAGGCAATAGATCTTTGCCCAACCTCATCTTAATTTTTTCTGTGTACTTTCTGACACATCCCAAGTACTCCCTCAGATCAAGGCTGTGGAACAGTTTGCTCCAAATGTGGGACAGCTAAGTCTGTCAACCCTAAATTCTCAGTGGATTTTGGTTCTGGACTAGCTTCTTGTCACTTCAGCAATGGAGCACTGCATAGTTTCCAAACACCAATTACACTGACACTGGATCAGATTAAGATGAAAATTATGGTACCCTAAAGTCTTGTCACGCTCGTCAATCATCAGTGACTTGCACCTCACACAGTAAATGTTAGGTAGATGCTATGATAGCTGCCAATTTCATTCTCTGAGAACACATTAAACACTGCATAAAATTTAAAAAACAACCTGCAGCAGTTATTTTCTTTTGACAAATGTCTGATTAAATAATGGAGATAGAGTACATTTTAACTGAGCAAGTACAAGTATCCAATCAAGCTGGGACCATAAATAAATTGGTATTTACAATGAGGGGGTTTTTGTTTCCTGAGAACAGGACAAGTCAGCATGGTGAGGAGGAGCTGCAGATCACAAATGTGCTACAGAAAAACGAGACTGAAATCTTCATTATGACAAGACCAGAAGGTTGAGTGGAAAAATGAGAGATTATGCAACCTGTGTCCAAGCTAAAGGGGTGTGTGTTGGGGAGAGAGATCAATCAGTATTACAGCTTTAATTAGTATTATAACTTTACAGAAGTGGATGCATAAACATTTCTAAAACTAACTGCAGTACTAAAACCAACTGTTTTACTGCTGGTATGGTACAACAGTTAACCCTAGTGCCACAACTCAAATGAAGTCCTGACATCTGAACAGTTATCAACTCTGTGTACACCCCAAGTGTGACAAGTAGAATTTACATTTTTTATGAGAAAAATGAATGAAATAATATTACTTGGAGAGATTTAGACGTTGCTACAGAAAAAAATGCAATACAGTTCAACAAGAGGCAAGGTGCAGAAAATAATTACAGAAAAAAGTGTATTTGCAAACTTCTGTTACTTACATGACACATCATCATAAGGGTTCTGTTTTTCTAATGAGAACAGCAAATTAATGATATTTGCTTAGATATCAATGATATTTTCAGTCCCATATTCTCAACTAAGCTACCCCAACACCTAACCACCTTATCCTTTAATAAACACTAGTAAGAAATAAGTTAAAAATTAGCACAATTTCACTTAAATTTGTGGGATCTACAGTGTTCTAAGTCGAAAACTTCACTCCGTGGGTGTGATTAAGAAGTTCTGTAACAGAACAGAGACTGCTCAAGGAAACAATTATTGTGCTTAGTTTCAAACAGTTAGAATTTTCTGAATACACAAAAAGATAAATTACTGTTTTAGCTGTATAATTCATTAATTGAATTTGCCCAAAAGCTAACACGAGCAGAAACAGATGATCAAAAACTGCTACTAGAAGTTTAGTTTTCTTTCTCCTACTGTTCCATCAGCATACTCTGTCCCTGGGAGGAAGAACAGTAAGGGCAGGAAGAATTTAAAGAAAACCCAAACCAATCTAACCACAGATTCCATCTCAGCTGCATGTATATTAAAAGTAGTTATGCCACATTTTTTAATCCCTTCTCCACTACCACATCTTCCTCTACAGCAGTTCCCTGTGCCCCCAGATTAATTGTTACCCTGGTAAATGGATCTTCTAACAAAGTAAGCTGTCGGTAGCTTCTTAACCACGTGCAGCGACAGAGGAAAATGATCTCAAAATATGGTCCCATCAGCTGCACATGATGCTCCACTGCCATTGTACACACACAGCACCACTCACAGACAACTCAGCAATTTCAAATTGTTTCATTAATTGCCTAATATCGAATCGAGTAGTTTGAGTTTTGGTAAAAACACTACATGAAAATACAGTGATAGTCTTTACTCTGAGGCCTGACTTCCTCCTCAATTTCTTTGCTCTGCTAAGAGTAAGTCAAGAAGTTAACTTAGAACGCTGTAATGTAACTCTGACATCTAAAGCAGGACTTCCATTCATCACTGCTCACATAATGCAAACAATTACAGTTCACATGGAAAAAATAACACATCAAAGGCCTTCCTCCTTTTGGAGAGCTTCTGCTTTAAACCAACATGCCTGTTAGGCTGGAGAAAGCTTTTCTGGCAGTATTTCCAAAGCTTAGCTTTAAATTATGTCCAGAGGGAAAATGTTTTAAGATGGTTCAAGAGGAGGAACCCCCAGCAGCCAATAAATCTGCATCTTACAGACCCAAATTCATCAAAGAATTAAAATATTTTGCCGTGATTTCCCAGTAAACATCCATTTCTTAAGATTCTTGCCACGCAAGAGTCTGTTTACTGAAAAAACAAAGGTAGTTTCAGCTGACGATAAATTTACTTAAGCTTTAATATGGAGTAAAAATATTTTAAAAACTAGAATAGAAAACGATTCAAGGCTTTGGTCTTAGAAAGAAGCATCGGCTGACAGCTCAATACCCTTGAATTACAGCAGCTGCAACCACTTGTGATGTATTTTGGCATTCCAAATTAAATGTATCCCAAAAATAAACTGAAATCATCACTCATTTCTTCACCAGTGTAATATCCAAGAGACCTATAGAAATTTCCACTGCTTTACTGTCTTAACACCTACAATTTCCTTTCTGCACTTGAGTGGTGGCACTATGCCATATGTTTATTAGCAGCTGCTAAACATGCCCTGCAGTTGAGGCTTGTCAAGTCCATAATACATGTGTGCTGTCTCTAACACAAAGGCTGAAAGATCTCTCCCAAGTTTCATTAAATCTAAACGGCTTTGCAGCCTCATTATGTATGCTGGAAATACGGTCAGGGTACAAATTACCTACTTTTGTTCCAAGTATGTGGTATCGTGGCATTTAGAAAAAAATGGGGCTATTGTTTTGGTATTAATTTAAACATATGTATCAAAAGAAATTCAAGTGCCATTAAGAGTATGAAAGGATACGGAAATTAAACATAGAAGGGAAAGAAAACAGAGATTCTTAATCAGGTTTTTGATAAAGCAACTGTAACGTGAAAGTGTACCACAAAGAAAACTACACTGACTCCTGAAAAACTGCAATTCCTTCCCTCGTGAGAAGTTTTTAACTGAAATGTAATTGCAGAGGAATGCACAAAGCACCGTTTTCCACTCGAAAAAAAACAATCTCTGTATAGCTACCTTTGTCCCAACCTTATCTTTAATACAGTACAGAAGAACCACTGACTCATCTATCCTACTGTTTCATTTATTATTACAGTTACTACAAATATTTTTTCTTAAACTATCATTGTTATAAAAGTAGAGAGTCATTTTTACAAATATTCCCATGACAATGAAAGGTCTTCAAATAAACACAGTCTTCAAATACATACTTACATTAACTTGTAGGCTACTGTGATAACAAGTCAATATTCTGTCCTCCCTTCCACCCTCCCAGTATTTAACAGTTTTACAACAGACTGAGAATAATAGGACAGAAAGAAAAAAAAAATAGTAAACTCAGTAGGGAAAATTGCTTGGAATAGCTTCTATTTAAATACAGCTAAAACGGAGTGAGAAGCTTCCAAGTGTGGTAGGAATTAGCAGCATCCACTAACACAGGGGGCTACACAGTGACAGAACATGCTGCTACAGAGTAATCATTCACAACTCAAAGTAAGAAACGAGGCAACAAGACGGTAAGGAATATGCTGCAATAGCATTATGCAAAACTGGAACATTTTCAAAGATATGAAGAGGCAACAAACTAAGAATGAAAGTTTCTTAATTAGAAACAACTAATTGAAAGCAAGTTTGGCTAAAACACTGCAGACTGAATAGAAAATCCCAGAACAATGGAGAAAACTGATAAAATTACCTACTACCAAGAAACATCTGTAAAAGTAGCTGCTATAAAACTACGCTCACTGAAAAGGTAGTGTTAATCATCTTGAAGGTGAATGTTGCATTTGTAAATCCAAAAATAATATTTTGGATAACCGGTATTTCTGCACCACAAGGTTTCCCTTGCAGTCCTGCTATTGCTCCACATAAAGCTTGCATACATTTTCCAAGTAGTTCTAAGTTCTCCTAACGTTTTATCAGTCATCCTGTAATCCTGATATCCTGCCCGAATATTTGACTAGCAGCTCTTGTCCAAGGTACCCTGAGCTCCTTAGAGTGCTCAAGCAATAACCTTAATCTAACTACCGCATTGTATTTCAGACTCCAAATAAAGCTATCCAACCAAGGTGGGTGTTTTAATTAAAACTGAATTCTAAATGCAGAAAAACGGAGTGACTAATCAATTAATTCCGCCTAACAGCCTAACAATTCAAGGACTAGTCTAACCTGAAGCAACACTAGCTAATGCCCGCAGGCAAGTTTAACGCCAGCGAGGCGATCGAGCGAACTTTAGCAGCACAGGCATCCCTAGCAAAAAAAGCTGCAGAAGGCTGCGGATTCAACTCAAGTATTCTTTAGGGGCTTTTCATCCATATATGTTCTAGAGAAAGCCCTGCCTCATTCGTGAAAGCAGCCAAGAAACAGAGTGATCTGAAGTTCAGCGGGGAACGTGAAGAGTTTCACTACTCCTATAGCGTTAGAGCAGCGCTGGCATAGTAACACGGCTTTCAGGAAACCACATGTTTATCTCAAACACACACCAAGCGACTGCAGACTTCTTGCTCAGCAACTCAATCTAAAGCAACGCAATCGGGAAAAAAAGATTTCAACGCGAAGAACTTGAGCACAGGGAGTTATCCGATTAGTGAACCGGGGCCACACCGCTAAGCACGGCAGAGCGATTCCAATTTCACGCCGCCGAGTCCCCATTTCACAGGCGGTCGCTGGCCGGACACTGGCCTCCCTCCGCCTGCACCGCAGGAGGAAGTTGTAACGAGCGTATTTAAATCAGTGCTGTGACACTGGGATTCGTACGCAACTTCTTTCCCACATCGCCGGTTTATCTTCACGAGATAAACACATGAATTAATGAAAGCGGCACCAGCCAGCGCCGGAGGGATAACGGAAACGGAGTACGGCCACAAACAACAGCTCGTACTGTGTGTGTGTGTGTGTGCCTGCCCACATCCAGCGGGAGAGTCACCCCAAATCCCTGAGGGGGCTCGTCTCCCGCTCCGGACACGGCGAGAGAGAGCAGCGCGGCGTGGCCAGCCCACCGGGCAACAACCACCACGAGCAGCCATTTAAAGAAGTTCACACACGTGGGCACAGGAAAACCTCACCGATGCGAGGAGGGAGGCCGGGGCTACTCCTCCCTCCCTCCTTCCCCGCCGCCCCCTCCCCGTCCCGTGCCGTACCTGCTCGGCGTTGCCGGGCTCGTTGAGACGATGCTCGGCGGACAGGTGGTGCCGCAGGAGCAGGGTGCGCTTGTAGTTGCGGGTGCCCTTGCAGAGCTCGTCGTGCCCCCCGGGCAGGGGCGCGCCGGACATGATCAGCTCGGGGGGCGCGGCGGCGGCGGCGGCCGCGGTGCACCAGGCGCAGGACATGAGGCCGGTCTCCTGGCAGTAGTAGAGCCACGGGAACTCCTTGAGCCAGGAGCCCTGGAAGGAGATGTGCAGTTTCTGCAGCAGGGACTTGGGCCTCGCCAGCGGGAAGTGCCGGATGCTCTCCCCCTCGCCGCTGCCCTCCGCCTCATCCCCTCCGTCGCCCCCCGACCGCCGGCTGCTACTGCAGCTGCCGCCCTCGGCGCCGCTGCCGTCCCCCAGGCTGCCCCCTTCGCCGTCCTCCTCGTCGTCGCTGCTGTCACTCAGCGAGCCCCCGTCCTGGACCAGTTCCTTGCCCTCCAGCAGCCCCTCCGTCTCCAGTCCCTCCGCGCCCTCCAGCTCCATCTCCTCGTCCGCCCCCCGCCCATTGAAGTGCTTCCGCGGCCAGGCCGCGGCCTCGCAGCCATTGTTGGCGGCGGGGTGGGCGGCCAGGAGCCCCCCGCCGCCGCGGAAGGCCAGAGTCCGGCGGTTCCTCTCGGCGAACATGGGGCCCGCGGCGGCGGCGGCGGCGGGGGGCGACGCCGCGTCCTGGGGCAGCAGCAGCTCCTTCTCCTCGGCGGTGGTGGCCTCCAGCTCCTCGGCCTCCAGCCCCTCCAGCTCCGCCTCCTCGTCCGCCCCGCGCCCGTTCAGCGCCTCGGGGTCCTGCCGCTCCCAGGCCTCGGCCCCCGCCGCCGAGGCGGCCGCC
>VYZQ01058322.1:0-19737 GCA_013400655.1 Mystacornis crossleyi | reverse complement strand
AGGGAAGGGGGACACCGCGGGTCCCGAGGGGCGAGAGGCCGCGGCCGCGGAGCAGCGGCCGAGCCTCCCCGGGGCCGGGGAGCGGCGGTACCGTTACAGGCGCGCGGGGCGGCGCGAGCACTTCCCGCACGTGCCGGCGGGGCGGGTCCCTCTGCCGGGCGTAAGGCGCGAGGCGCGGCGCGCGCGGGAACGCCGCGGGGCGGGAGCGGGAACGGGAACGGGAACGGGAACGGTGGGGAGCACCATGGGCAGGTGCTGTGGGGTGACACCGCCGGGCTGCACAGAATCACGAAATGGGACAGGTTGGGAGGGACCACAGTGGGTCGTGCGGTCCAACCTCCTTGCTCAAGCAGGGTCAGCCTAGAGCGCATTGCTCAGGATTGCTTCCAGACGGTTCTTGAATAACAGGAAAACTCCACGATCTCTCTGGGCAACCTGTTCGCTGCACCACCACTTGCTCACTTCTCCCCCATGCCCAGTGTGGGGGGAAACAGAAAAGGAAAAGCAAGGAAACTGGTAGGTCAAGTTACAGAATCTCTCAGTATGTGAAAAAACGAGAGAGAAGGAAACCAGAACAAATGCTCAGGCAGTCGCTGTTCACTCTCCAGGGGTATGCCAGTTCCCAAGAAAACGATGCCCAGCGAGTTCCCAATTAAAAGGTTGGTTAATTTCCCTAAACTCTCTCCTCTGTGCTCTGCCCTAGAGCACCACGTTATGCAGCATGGAGTACTGCTGTCCTTGGTTTAGTTGTGTCACCTCCCCCGCTATTTGGCACCCCCAGTCTGTTCATTGGGGCAACAGAATAAGGAAAAGAAACGGCCTCGGTGCTGTGCCGACGCTGTTCAGCAATCACAGCCCATCCACCCGCTATGAAGAACATTTAGTCAGATCCAGTACAATAGATAACAAAATATCTTAGAGAGGGAGGGTGATGGAGTCTTCCAGCTGAAGAAGTGCGGTGTTGTCGGTGTCGTGTAATGCTTTTATATATATTCAGCAGTAAAAAAATACACACCCCCTGTCTTGGCCTGGAAATACGTAGGGGTCTGGGACAGCTGACCTTAATCTTTTGAGAAGATTTTGCAAGAATACTGTTAAAATTCTATAAACAAGAACGATTTCCTCCTTCCAAAGAATTGCTTGGGAAAAGGAGATATTTGGTAGAAAATTAATTTATATTCTGGGAAACTTGAGAAAATCTTTTTAAAATTCTATGGGGAGGGGAGAGAAGGGTCAGCTGGGGAGAAACAGAGAAACTGTAAAAGGCAGTATCAGATTTCCAGGAGAGGAGCAGAAATGTTCTAAATCTCGGAAAGGGTACAGAGGAATGATGGGATATAAAAGAAATTTTAAATTTGCCGTGCCTCACTGGGGCACAGGGTGGAGGTAATGATTCAGGTCTGGGTCCACTGAAGCAAAGGGTTCCCATGACACAGCCTCCATACAACACAAAACAGACCTGCACTGCATAAAGTTTTAGATTTTGTGATGTATCCATAATTTTGCATTCCTGTGGTACGTGATTCTCACCTGTTGGCATTTGTCAGTTAACTCAGCCCTTACCTACGTTAGAATTTCTTACCCATTTTGTATTGCTTTTAAAGAAATATTTTGTGGTGTAGATTCTTCCTCACTCTATGTTTAAATCAGGGCAGATTGCAGTGATCATATACAGAAAGTTTGCCAGAAAAATCCCTGCTGGGATTCACATTTATGGAGCAGACTGCTTGCGATCTCCAGAAACACTAAGTCATTAAGTGCACCCTGGACCGGTCTGTTAAAAACCTACTCCGTGGTCATCCAGGAATGACCTGCCAAATGCATAGGAGGAATGGTGGGATAATGAGCTCTAGGGCTTCTGTTCTGAAGTGCAAGCAGGTGTTGCTTGATTGCAGCGTGTAATCTCGAATGGTAAGGAATCGATACAGAATCATAAAATGATTTAGATTGGAGGAAGCCTCTGGAGTTCACTCAGTTCAAAGCAGGGCCAACCTTAAAGTTACAGTAAGTTTCTCAGGGACACCCTCCTAGACTCTCACAGAGTGTTGACCTTTTGCAATAGCTCCTCCCAAATGGTCTCATCATGCCTTTGTTGTCAGTTCACTATGAGGGATTCCACCGCTGTGCAGTGCTCTCAGAAAAGGGAATATAACTGAATCATTGTTGCTAATTTAATTGTTCTGTAATGGCTCTGCCACACTAGAATCAAGATTGCATTGGTCTATTATTAATTGCATTTCACTGAGTGTCTTCACAGACACAGGTCTCCCTAGGTAATCTTCACTTTTGCATGACGCTCTTTTTCCTGCTGAGTAATTTTCAAAAATCTGCAAACCACCTAATCTTCACAGCAGAAATTCTCGTTTTCAGACTGCTTTGTTGCAGATGCGGTTTTCTGTTGTGTTCATAGTAGGACAAAATATTTCAAAAAGCATCCTGAGATGCTGTAGCAAAAATGCATTTATTTTGTAACAACACTGCAGTTTCTTCTTCAGCTTTTCAGTTCCCCTGTCAAACCTACATGCTACTAAGGCTCATAATTATAAAATAACCATTGATGTACCCCTCCTGGTAATTTTTTAACATACCTTTTTCACCCACGGTCTCTTGAGAGTCAGTAGTGTTTACTGCCAAAGTTCATACATTTGGACAACAGCCAGGATATCTTTGCTTTTCCACTCTTTAATGGGACAGTGTAGGTAAGAAATCTTTAGAGGTTAACTGTCCTAGTACTGTAGATGGAAAATGCAGTTTTATTCAGTCTGAAATCTAATTCTCCAGACACAACATGGAGCTTCCTTAGCTTACCTCTCTGATAGTCCTTTGGTTCTTTCTGCTTCTTTCTCCTGTGTTACAGAAAGATGCAGAAGTATTCCACTGTTCAATTGGAAAGAATCATAAACTGATTCAGCTTCTTGCAAATGAAAAGCCAGTGCCTCACACAAGACAACAGGATTAATAATTGATACCTCAATGCTATATACACTGCTGCAGTGTGGCATTTTGCTTCAAATCTAGACAAATCCAAATATAACCATTCAACTGCCAGTCACCAGGTAGTACTTTGTGCCCGGGACACAGTCTATGAAGGCATTACTTGTTATTTATTCTTGTTTTGTCCAGTATTAAAAAATAAAGGGTCATAATGCTGTGAAAAGGGAGTGAGCATCACATAAAATCCTGTTCATCACTCCAGCTGTGTATGTATCTGGGGAGAATGTTTTATAAAACTCCTTTGTGGGTGAATATAATCACTAATATATTTCATACTTAATACTATTTAAAGTTCATTCTACCAAAACTTTTAAATGTGTGTTTACATATGCTGCTGAATTAGATTTTCAGTGAACATGTTGCGAGCTCCCACACAAAAGTGTAGGATCTTTTGCTTTTAGATGATAAAACCTGTTGTGCAAGACTCTGAGGATTACATTCTCACACTTGCATGACTGATGCCTGTGTGTTGTATGTAGAATCACAGAATGGTTTTATTGAAAGGACCTTACGTATCACATAGTTCCACGCCCCCCACCATGGCCGGTGAGCTTGTCACACACATCCAGTGTCTCCTTTGGTTGCAGATGAGGAGAGTATTAAAAGCCTGATCTAACTCTTGCAGAAATGAGTGAGGAATAGATCATGCCATGAGAAACATCATTTCATTCCAGTGTGTACCTGATACCTTAGGTTTTAACTTCTATACTTTTCAAATCCTGTATTGCCTAGTGTGTAACTCTGAAGTCTCTTACAGCTTGTTAGCTGCTCTCTTAGGCCAGATAGACACAACAAAGCTTCTCTAAGCTTGCTATTCAAGGACACTCGGACTGTCCGAGGCCTAAAGGTGGAAACTAGGGCCATGAGAGAGGTGGAGAAATTGAAGAAAGCTAAAGTTTTAATTGGTGAATTTATGCTGATATGCTAATGGACCAAACCTATAACAGTGTAAAGAACTCGTGACCTGTTGTCCATCTTGGTGTCCATTTTATGGAAGCAGCCTCCAGCTCCCCAAGGTGTACCTCGAAGGCTTTTCAAATAAATACCTACCTTTATTCCCTTACTCTTGTCTAGTCTCTGTTTCTAGGTGACTGGAGAAGGCAACATACCAATCATAAACATTTTCAACCAAATGGTACTGATAATAATAGCACATTATAATTGGAATGATTTCTGTCCTGAAATTCCTGCTGTGACCTAAGAAACACTTTCATGATGAGTCTAACTCTTCCAAGACAGCTTCTGAAACTGATGAATTGTTGTCCTATCCCTAGAGTACTTCTCTGCATTGGATACTAAGTAAGAAAGATTCAAGACTTCTTTCAAAGAACTTTCAAAGCTCACTAACATGGTTTTTATGTTATTGAAATCTATATTCCTGGGCATGTGAAAGTTTCCGTTCAAATATTCCTGCATATTGAGGGATTTTGGAAGCTGGAAGTTCACTGATAGGAGAGAAGGTGCTCTTGTATCTCAAGCAGAAGAATTTCTCTGCTGTGGGGATCACACAGGACAGTGAATGTATTGGAATTGGAGTCTTATTACCAGGGCAGGAACAAGTACACATTTTTCCTGATACCCCAGGAGTGGAAAAATAGATCACAGCAGAAAATAAATAGCATAAGCTGTCACTGTGTAGTTTGAACTGTGCTGCTCCACAGAACAAGAACCAGGATGAGAATGCAATGATCAAAGCTAATGAGGAAGAAGTCAGAAACCTTGATGCCATCCTTAGTCTGAAGTTCTGCTTATGCTATGTGCTCAGGTGCCACTGAAATATATATACCGATGTAGATTTTGGTGGCACATGTTCAGCTGCCTAGGGAGCACCGAATGCCTTGTGAAGCCTTATGTGTGCTGGAATTTCATTGCTGTTTAACCTGGCACAGGCATATCTGGTCATTTTGCAATCCTTGTTTCCAGATTGCAGTTGGAGAAGACCTGAAACTGTACTTCCTAATAGTAGAAACTCTCACACTGGTAGTGTCAGCAGAATGTTTGGACTAAATTGGCAGCTGTTTCGGAGATAAACTGAACTCAAATTGAGCTTGTGCAGTAATTCTTCTTGGAACTACCTTGTAAGTGATATTTGGAAGAGTAAATCACAACCTTTTTCAGGTCACTTACTTAATTTTGCACAATCCCACGCTGTGCCCTTAGGTTAGGAAGGTATTATGAATGAAAGCTAACCATCCGTTGTCTGATACCTGTCCCCTTGCATGCTCTTAGTACCCAGCGAATATGAGATAATGTGCCCTAACTTAGCCCGTGGCGGAAGAATTTTTAGTGTAATTGCATTAACTTTGAATTTGCTGAAGAATAAAATATACACACGGACAGGCGTTGTGTGTGTAAGATGCTATAGTCTGTGCTTACTCGTAAAGCTCTGGACAAAGAGTGTGTTCCAGATGTAATTGTGCCACTTGAAGGTTTTGTCAGTTTGTACCCACACACTTCCCCTCCGATGCTGCAGTTACTGCTGCCGTAGTTCAGCTGGTTAGAAGGTTTGTTTAAGAGCACTTTCATTTGCTCCAGGCAAAGCGAGCAGGTTGGTTTAAACCCTCTTTGTTGACTAATCCATCTGACTTGTTGGAAGCACACGAGGGAGTGCTCACTCAATTCCTTCTGCCAACAGAGCTGCGGGGGTGGAAACTCTCAGCAGAGGAGTGGTAGGAAACAACTGGAGGAATGATAATGTCACCGAGCAGCCGGCACACCTGTCTGCGAGCTGAGTGCCAGCGCATGACTTACTCCTGTCTGCGCCATGGCTATTGTAGCTCTTCCAAACAGGTCCGTGCCTTTTCTGTAACACACTCCTGGCTTAAATCTCTTTCATACTTTTATACCTCTCTGGCAGTTCAAAACAGCTTGAAAGCATCCAGAAGTGTTAAAGCCACCTTATTCAGCAAACTATGTCAGGAGGTCTAATGGGTGAATATCAATGATTGGTCTTGCAAAATTAAATGCATCATTTCCTTATCCTGAACCTGAGCTCTTCCTGTCAAGGATGGCGGATGCACAGGCAGCACCTGGATGCAGGGTGGCAGTGCTGCCCCTTAGCCGAGGGACAGTCTGTTCTGGGGCTGTGTCACACTGATTTTACACTACTGGGCAAAGTTCACATCCAGTGAGGGGGCTCCAGCCTTCTTTCCCAGCTTGTATATTTTCTCATGGTCATATGAATGACTTCCTGTTACTCTTGAACCTAGAGGGGTCCAGCTGCCCACAGGCCTCTGAGAGGAGTTTGGTCTGCCTGGCTGTGAAGAGCTGTCCTTACCACCCTTTTCCAGGCATAGAGTCTTCTCCTCTGGCTGCATCATCAGCTTGCCTGAGAGGCCCATGGGATGCTTCCCTTCTTTCATGGATCCCCCGCACTGTCTTTTCCTAATCTCTTTAGATTCTATTTTCTTGTATTTTCATGTTGGAGTTTCTAAACATCCTTAAGGAGAGATTGTGCTTTATCCACCACTGTTATTGTTATGACTACTAACTATCACTTCTTTCGGAAAATTATGCGTAGTCTGATCTTAATGTTGTAGCTTCACATGACTGGTTTTTGTTGTTTCTTTTTCCATTGTTTTATTCTATACAAGGACAGCACTGCTATTTGTCTCAGTCACCTGCAGCCTAAATGAATTTCTTTTTCCAGTTAAGTACTTGAACATGTGTTTACCTCTAGATAGATGTGTTTTCATGTGCATCCATGAAGAAAAAACATAGGATTTTGCTAAAAATCAATATTGTTCTGAAGTAGGACTGAAAGACCTGATCTGAACTGTGCTACAGGAGGTTGAAATCTGCTCACTCATTGTGGCCAACTGCTCAGATGATGAAGAGATTTTTTTTTTTTTTTAATTCCTGTGGCTACAGCTATGACCAGTTTAGACTTCTCAAATGCGAGGCATTTCCTCTTAGCTTCAACCTCTTTTGAAGTAATTTAGCATGTTTATACCTAAGATTTGTTTTTCTCTCTTTTTCACAGGTTTCTGATCCTTTTGCTGTCTGGGTTAGGTGTCTGTTCTGAACAGTAATTAGTTCTGAAAGCATCTGGTTTTCAACCTTTGCCTGACTGGAAGAACAGTACATTTTTGTGCTTTCATGTCTTTAGTTTCTTTGGTGGGCCTCCACAGTAGTCCTGTATTTTTCAGTCTGCAACTTGAATGGATGTGCTTTATCAGGCAGGGAATGAGCTGTCAAAGATACACTCTAATCAGGAAGGGAACGAAGTCCTTCTGGGTACTTAAACAACTGCATTTTCCCTGTGACTTTGATCAGTGCCCCTTCAGTCAGGTTTCAGCCCCCTCCTAACACTCTGACTGCTGACTTTGGGTAATCCAATGTATCCCTCTCTTTTTATCCAACTATCCAACTCTTGTTTTGCTGGATAATCTTACACATTTTTCCCACTTCTAAATCTGCTAGTGGGCCAGTGGTACTCTCCACCTTAAGTTACCAAAGTTCACAGAAGGCGTATGTCTCTATTCAGCCTTCCTCATATTAATTCCCGAGCAGTTATTAACAGTTATCATGGGCTGCAGAATCTCAGCTGGGTGGAGTTAGTCCACACAGTTTTGAGCAGGAGTGAAACTTGAAAATTTTGCTTATTAAAATGTCTTTTTTGTAGGACAATGTTTGTGGGTTCCTTTCTTGGGAGGAGATAAAGGAACTACGCAAACCAATTAATTGTTGGCACACTTTGCTAATCCTGCCATTCTATAAAGCAGCCGTAATTATAAGTGTATTTGCTGGAGGGAATGAAAATGATTCCTTAGAATATTGTATATAGTATACCTTTAATAACTCAGAAAATTAAATTTAAACCAAAATTCCTAAAACTGAGTGAAATCTGCCAGCAAAGATGCTAATGCCAGGTCAGTAAGGAACAGGGTTAGCACTCTTAATGTTATTACTGCCAGACTCATTATAGGATGTTGCAATTTCTGCTGTTGCCAATGCCAGACACAGTTGTGCAAATATTTTCCTCTGGCAGTCTGGCAGGCAACGCACAGGCATGGCTGCAGTGCCACTGCAGTGTAACATAGGCAGGGACCAAAGGGAACAGAAAAGTGAAGAGAATCAACCTTGAAGCAGGTTCCAGGAGAAGGAGGGGCAGCCCTGGCTGAAGGGCTTTGCTTTAGGTAAGAGTTTTCCTCAAGTTCATCACCTGCAGTGTCTCTGAGTTGGCCCTGAGCCCAGACAGCCAAGCCCCGAGGAAGATGGGAGTGGGTTCAAGACCCTGACACTCAATTTTGTCCTTATAAAGGTCCCCTGCCCAGTTTGCCAGCCATTCCCTAGGCCAATGCTCCCTTTTCTTTTTGTTTTTCCCAAAGCAAGCTAGTGGAAGCAAGGGAAGGACTGCACAGCAATGCTGGCTGCCTTTGCACTGCCAAAACATTTCTCTCCACTCACAGTGCTACAAGGGGTTCCCACATTCAGTGTTGATGATTTTACACCTAATGCATTCCCCCATCTGAATCAGAATCCTAGTAGGAACGCCCACCGATATCTTGGACACTCTCTTTAAGGCCTGGGAAAGGGTTGCCTGAATACTGGTCGCTGTTCCCTTCACTATGTCATGGACCTAGAGTGCGTCTCAGAAGCATCAGCACCTCGGGTGCCACCCGAAGTGTTCTTGCTCAACATCCTTTTTTTTCCCTCCTCCTCCTCTTTGTGGTATGGACAAGCAGTTCTCCTAATCTACTACATCTTAACAGCTTTATGTCCTGTGGGGAACATTGTTGCTAAATGGGTGTTTCAGAAAGGCATCTCCTATTTTCGATAGGAACTCCTCCCCTCCCACATTCCCCAGCTTTTGCGGTATTGCTGAAGTGTGAACTCTGATGCTTTGTGAAAACCTGGTTTAGTTGGGAAAACTTCAGGCTTACCTCAGTATAACTACTAGACTTTTCTGGAAGGTGTGAGTAAACTGGAAAAAATTTAATTGTTTTCATATGCCAGAGAATGGGTGAAGGTATAGTAATATTGAGATTAAATCAAAGTGACTACTTCAAAAAAACGTCTTGCAGACACATCCCTGCGTGTGGATTTTCAAAATTACAGTTAGCACCTTTGTAATAATTTGATTTAATCTAAGGAGGCTACATTTTTAAAACCAGGTGCTAATGCTAATGCACTTAGCACAGGTCACCCAACCACATCATCACTCGTATCAGTACCTCCATTGTGTTTTCAAGGACATGACATAAAGGTATCAGCTCTTGAGTCAGAAGTCTCTGGAAGACAGAGGAGGTCCTCAGAGAAATTACTTTCGAAGAATTTACATGTCCACTGCAGTTTCCTTGGTGCGAATGCACAAACTCACAGCCAGTTCAGTCTACAGTTTGGGAGCGATTCTGGGTTTTGTGGTGATACCCGAAAAGCAGTTCATGAAGCCAGCAATGTTTAATCATTCCTGGCCAGGAGACTCCTGTGTTGGCAGATCTGCTGTGCTCTATTCTCATATTTCTTACACCTCTTGGTTAGAGCACAGCCACATGCTATTTCTGCTGGGCATTCTTGGCACCAGGGAAATCCATGCGGTATAGGAAGGTTGTGGCAACTCTCCACAACAGCAGCAGTTTTTAAAGCATGCTTGACGGTTATATTAGTGGGGTGTTTGCATTACAAATACCGATCAAAATTTGGGATCTCAGTGTTTTTAGGGTGCACTATCATTAGGGGATTGCTCTCTAGAACAGTGGTCTCAAAATGTTTTGGTAGTGTACCCCTGTCACTAAAAAAATTTTGGGCATGCATCCCCAATATTATTCATATTTTTTATCTATGAATTACATATATCTAATGTCATCGTGATATATTATGTACATTAGAAACATAGACAAAATGAAAATTATAGAAGGATAAGCTAAAGATAAAATTCATTAATTTATTTATTAATGGTACAGAATGTATTTTCTTGCTGCACTCCAGTGGATTATCTTGCACACCCCTTGAATCTACTCACCTCACTTTCAAAACCAGTCATCTAGAAGATGGGCTAAAACTCAAGATGAAAAAACACAACAAAAATGAAGAAAAAAAAATTTACCCCTTGGCCCTAAAGTACCTCCTTAATGCAGGTGGTTAAAAACTTTTAAAACCTGGTCCAAGACTGCGGAATTAATTCCCTCAGGAGCTAAGACAATCGCAAACATCATCATCCAAATGTAAACAACGTTCTTTAACCTGCCTTTATGACATAAATACATTGCAACATATACATTAAAGAGAAGCATCCAAATTATCAAAGCAAATCATCCTACAAACGTCTCCCCTGGGGCAGAGGAAGAGAGAACAAAGGACGTGTTGCTTAATGCACCACTGGAAAGCAATCGGGTGTTGCTGCAACGGGGTGAGAACGTGAATAGACTAGCGTATGATAGAAACCCGAATCTGTTACTGTTTCTACTCAATTAAAAAACTGCACCAGTGTGAATTAAATCTTCATTTCAGGTCAACAGGCATTATATATTAATTTTTTAATTGAGTACTACTTGTTTTGGATTTTTCTATTGTTTTCTTCCTTCCACAGTGGCATCCTGTACCATGAGTAAATTACTATAAATCATTGACTCTAGCTGTGTCTGGCTGTAAAATAACCTAATTTCTTGAATTCACTTCAAGAGGCTTTCTTGGGTAATATTTCAGTACAGCTGGATTGCTTTGTTGGCACAGCTTTAGAGATCAACCTTTAAATTGCTTGTTTCCAAAACTGGTTCAAAGAAGTATTCTGAGTTGTAAATTGAATTAATACATAGGACAGTGAACCCCAACTTTCCTGGAGGTACAGTACTGTCTTAACTAAGGGTGACATTTATTTCTTCTTTGCTGCCTGGCTAACTCCCCCAGGTGCTGCTGAGGTGGGACAAAGCTGGAGTCAAGAATTTCGCTGCTCCTGTGTCCTTTACACAAGGGAAAGTACTAGAAAACACAAGTTGCATGCTCCCACCACATTTATATACAAGCCATTCATCCAGGATCTCTTTTCCTGATGCATGCAGGAATGGGAAGAGACGAACTTTGTACTTCATCCAGTGCTTTCCTGATTCTGTCAAGAAAGTAGTCTAGGTTTTTGAAGCGATTAGGGCTGGCTAGAAACTTCTGTTCTGCATTGGAAAATGTACTTTCTGGGGAAAACAATTGTAATTTTATAGGCTAGTTTTTACTTTGTCATGCTATCTCTGTTTGGCTGGTGTTCCTCAGAAATGACACCTCTCACTGCAGCACAGGGTTTTCCCTCTGACTGCCCTGGCTGGTTATGAAAGATGTAGTTTGACCAGCTTGCTCTGCCAGTGGGAAAGAATGGGACAACTTTACTTAGAACAACAAACTCTTTCTAACTATGGAGCTAGACTGCAATGGAAAATGAAAGTTTAACACTGAGATGACTGGAAGCAAAGATTTTTAGCCTTGTTTCAATGTGATTTTCTACCCTGATGTTTCCTAATCAAAAGCTTTGGAATTCACGTCCTATGTTTCTCCAGGAAGTACCTTGAAACAGAACCTTTAAAAAGTTGAGTACAGCTATTGACAAATTTGAGTCCAGAAGAATAATGATTGGGGAAAAATACAACCACTTGTTTGACCAGTATAACAAAAAATAAAACGGTGGCAGAATTTATATCTGTTAAGAGATTCAGAGAATCACAGAATGGTTTGGGCTGGAAGGAACCTTAAAAATTGTCCAGTTCCACCCCCCCTGCCATGGTCAGGGACATCTTCCACTAGACCAGGTTGCTCAAACCCTCATCCAGCCTGGCCTTGAACATTTCCAGAGACAGGTAGTTCACAACTTCTCTGGGTGGCCCTTTCAAGTGTCTCATCACGTTCACCATAACAAAGTGTGTCATGGTATCTGATCTGGACTTCCTTCAGTTCAAAAATGTTGCCTCTTGTCCTGTCACTCATAGACCCTGCTAAAAAGTATCTCACCCACTTTTTCTTGTAAGCCACTTCTAAGTACTGAAAGGCCACATTAAGGTCTCCCCCAAACCTTCTCTTTTCCAGACTGAACAACCCCAGCTCTCTCAGTCGGTCTGCATAGGAGAGGTGCCCCAGCCCTCTGATCATCTTGGTGACCTCCTCTAAACCCACTTTAACAAATTTATGTCTTGCCTATTGCTGAAGTCTTATCCTTGGTGATTACTAAGTGCTTTTTTCATGTAGGAAATGCAGGAATATCAGCCGTCTTTGGGATCATAAAACAGGATGAAAAGGAATAATGACACTTCCCAATTTCCTGAAGGAGGGGGAATCTGAATT
The DNA here is from genome assembly GCA_013400655.1 of Mystacornis crossleyi. NCBI lineage: Eukaryota > Metazoa > Chordata > Aves > Passeriformes > Timaliidae > Mystacornis > Mystacornis crossleyi. Next base: position 7,482 of record VYZQ01058322.1, on the reverse strand, counting down.
TAGCTTGATGTAGAACAAGATCTTCCTCGACAAGTTTTGCATAAACCTGTCACTTAACTTTTTTCAGGTATTAAATGCTTCTGAAGCTGATCTGAGTGTGAAATAGGGCATTTTAGTAATAATTCCGTAACACGGTGTATAATAGCTCAGGAAGTGTACTAGCAACTTGCCTTTTGTCCACTCTTATAAATAATGCATGTTTTGTATCAAAGCCAATATTTTAAATCTACAGCAGACATAGAAGGCACAAACAAATGTTCATNCCGATCTCATCAGAAGTAAATAACTGAGCAACAATGAACTAAGAAGGGTCAAGATATCCAAGTTCAGCAGATGTATTGCAGCAGTGACTCAGGAGGACAGCTATTGACAAATTTGAGTCCAGAAGAATAATGATTGGGGAAAAATACAAACACTTGTTTGACCAGTATAACAAAAAATAAAACGGTGGCAGAATTTATATCTGTTAAGAGNCTGATCATCTTGGTGACCTCCTCTAAACCCACTTTAACAAATTTATGTCTTGCCTATTGCTGAAGTCTTATCCTTGGTGATTACTAAGTGCTTTTTTCATGTAGGAAATGCAGGAATATCAGCCGTCTTTGGGATCATAAAACAGGATGAAAAGGAATAATGACACTTCCCAATTTCCTGAAGGAGGGGGAATCTGAATTTAGCTTGATGTAGAACAAGATCTTCCTCGACAAGTTTTGCATAAACCTGTCACTTAACTTTTTTCAGGTATTAAATGCTTCTGAAGCTGATCTGAGTGTGAAATAGGGCATTTTAGTAATAATTCCGTAACACGGTGTATAATAGCTCAGGAAGTGTACTAGCAACTTGCCTTTTGTCCACTCTTATAAATAATGCATGTTTTGTATCAAAGCCAATATTTTAAATCTACAGCAGACATAGAAGGCACAAACAAATGTTCATGTGGGAAAACAAAAATGCAGAATTAACTCTGTTGGTATGAACTATTTGAATCTTGAATAAATTAAACCTTACTTCTGAGCAACTGTTAATTTTTAAAATAAAAGGTTAAAGTAAAAAATAAGCTGTGGTATGATGGCAAGTAGACTGAAAGATTTGTGATTAGAAAAATCAGGCACACTTCTAGTATTTCTAGAAGTGTGCCTGAAGAAATCAGTGAATATTATTGAGAGTTACCATATTGCTCAAAGGGCTGTTACAAAAACATGTCTTCTTTTTTCTTTTTTTTTTTTTCCTGAAATTCTTGGCCAAAACATCACCACTAGCCTTATTTGGTTACATTTCTTGATTTACAAATGTGCTTGATGAATTTTTCTACTCTTTCAAGTGGATTAATTAATTGATGCTTGTGCAATGTTTTCAAGACAGAACTACCTACAATGAACTACAGTAACCCATAAGTGCTGCTGAAATCTAATCAAAATTCTGTTTTTCATAACCAATCTGCAAATGACCCTCAGTACTGGTAGGATTTTACACAGTGCAGATTTTGCCTCAGACTTCTGGACATTCAGTCACTGCTGAATGTTCCTGCAAATATAATATCAATTTGGCCTTTACCCTCATCTTCAAAGGAAGTCATATTGTCAAGTTATATAGGCAATTGAAAACATACAAAGTTTCCTACTCTTATTCCTTCATCTCTCAGCAAAGTTGGTTTTGCACTTACTACCTGGAGGCTTTTGGCTGATGTGTGCAGCCCGATAGACACAGCTGCAGACTGAGTACCTTGAACGGCAGCTAAGCACAGCTGTTGTTGGAGCTGGAAGCACGGGCACAGAACATTCTAGTATTTCATGGCCTGGAGAGCATGTTAAACCAGCCGTGCTCATGGGGAGAAGAGGACTGAAGACCCCTTAGCTACACCCTGCTCCCCTTCCCCTCCAAATACACATATCCTTGGGCACTGTTGATGATAATAAATAGCTCTTACTATGGTCCCACTGTTATGTTCAGGAAGAATAAAATTGTAAATTTGAGTGTCCTGTTCCAATTACACATCCAATGGCATGACGTATGGGTAGATATTCATGTTGCTGAAAACGGGCAAGACTTAAACAGGCAACGTCTCAGCTGCACTTTGATCCCACTGAATGTGAAGCACCTTCACCACTTAGCAAGTGGACTCACAAAGTTACTCTGATATTATCACTCAATATCCCAGTCTGTATCATGGCATAAAGCACACATGCTGCTGTTTACATAGTTTACAGCAAGTTTTCAGCTCCATGTCTTTAAAAAGTGACTGATTTTTCACTGTAGTACCCACATCTGTCTTGCCAACCTTCCAGGCAGCAGCAGCAGCAACCTGCTCCTGAGCTGGGAAGGTGTTCCTTGTAGCCTCCTCCAACGTTAGATGATTGAATTACAGGGTTTGCCTGTAAGTTCTGAAGGTGCTGTTAACTCTGTCAAATTTTCAGGACAGTGGAACTGCACTTCTCTGAGGTTATGACCCTACACCACAGCTGGGACTTAGCATGGACAAAAATCTCACAACCTGCATCTGATGTCTTCAATCTGTCACATCACCAGCAAACCCATGTGACTTGCCTTCAGAGGTCAGGTATCATTGCTGACATGTCCTCTTCCCCTCCTGGATGTCTGATTTAAATCCTTACGAGATACCAGGATAGCAACATGCAGGAACAGATCAGTTTCCTGCCTGGATCCGTGTAGGACAGCAGGGAGAACAGAGGTGTGATGAGCTTGCAGAGTGTGTCAGCAAACAGTGGTGGACTTGGAACCTTCTGCTTTGGGGTCAGCAAGGGCAGACTAGATCTCTCACAACAACTAATATGCTCTAGCTGCTGTAATATCTTCCCCTTCCTTTTTTTTTTTTTTNTTTTTTTCCCCTGTGGGCTCTTGCAAAATGGCTTCAGCACAGCTGGCAAAAAATATTTAATCCAGTGGCATCCAGCATCTGGTCTCCACTGGGCGTATGTGGCGTGCAGGGTCACAAGCAGAGTGCCACATCTCTCAAGAAGGGTTTTGGCCATTGAATCAGACCACTTGCGGTTCAACTCCTTTTAGATGATACCACAGACTGGGAAAATTTCTGTATGAAATTCTCCCTCAACATCCTTGTCCTAGAATTTCCCACAAATAACGTGGTGACCCGGGGTAGACAAAGTAGCTGGTTATAGACTTTGTGTGTCTTACTGCTGTAATTCTTTGTCTTCAGTCTTCTTGTTTCACATTCTGGCATCTGTGACACTCCTTAGCATTGACTGATTTCTGCTTTTCATCTTCCTCGCACCTTCAGCTGTTGAATGGAGCTAGAGAAAGTCCAGGCTTCACCCAAGAGCCTAATTCTTCAAATCAAATCCATTTTTGCATGTTTGGATTTGGTTTTTATTTTTGGCTAATGAAGATAGGGATACCAACATTGCTAAGAGTGATGTTTGTTATCTTCACAAAATTGTTTCTACCTGTCTTCCACTCTTTTCCAAGGTCTTTCTTTTGTTTTTGTCTTCTGTTGTGCACGTGCATTTTGTTGCATTTTTAACTGTTAGTCTTTCTTTTCTGTCTGATCTCTTGTTCTGTTTATAGCCTATGTCAAAATATTTGTCCTTTATATTTTAGTGGGTTGTCCTGGTCCCATATCCAGTAAAATTCTAATAAAGTCTTCAGCAGGCAGTCTCTGTCCCCTGCAAGGGGTCCTGGCTAAAAGATCTTTGTCAGGAAGTGATTCCTGTGTCCCAGCTGCTCCAGTGTTTGAGAGACTCCCCAGACACCTTCTCAGTTTTGTGGCCATCTCAGTTCAAATGCAAAGATGAACCTGCCTATGTGTCCTGTGACAGTTTTTCTTCTCCATGGACAAGTTCTTCTACACCTTTGCTATTTTCAGAGTCTTGCCCTTGAAAAAAACCCCAACTTTATTTTTGCATGTGCATCTGGATCTTTTCTGCCTTGCCTTTATCTTCTTCACCCAGGGAGGAGATGAGTTCTTCCTTTCTCCAAGAATCTGTCATAGGCTGAACAGTCATTGCCTAATCTTCCTTCCTTCCTCTTCAGGTTAGAGTCTTCACAGTTTTCAGTCTTTCTTCCATGACATTTCCTTTCAGAAATCCCCCTGAGCCAGACTTTCTTTCAAAATATTTTACTGAAGATGAGATTGCATTTTCTTTAGAGTACTCCCTTAAATAAATTTGTCATTTATTCATATCCTTCTCAATCTTTCGGCTGTTACCATCTGTCATGGGCTGCTTATGTCTACCTTTCCCTTAGCTAAATAATATCTTTTATTCATATGTCCCATGTTACATTTCTAAAGAGTCTGTCTCCATGACCTGCACTGATGAAGCTTTCTCTGTGTGGTTATGTTCCCTCTCTTTTCCTCCCTTCACAGACATTCCTCTGATATAACTCACTCCAGATTTTCTTAAGGCTATTTTATAGGCTGTTGGCACTTCAGTCTTCTTTTATTTTCTATCATTCACATGAGCTCTTCTGCATATTTTCAGTTCTTTTTCACAAAACATCTGGCTTCCCTAAAATCTGCATGCTATAACCTGTTTAAATAGTTAGCTGTTGTAGCACTACTATCCACAGTATATTTTCACAGTGAATATCCTGCATTTGAAGTAAAACGTTTGCGTGATTTGCAAAGGCTTTGACTCTTAACTTGTAAGCTGTGGTCCGTTGTCTACCACTGCCATTATCAGTGTGCTATTTCTGGCAAATACCTTGACTGTGACGTCGATTATATGCTCATCAGCTGTGTCATGTTTCTGGATAGAAGAAATCATAACTTAGAGAGAGCAAGTAAATTTTTTCCACATGCAATCACAGACCAGTCTCTGCAAACTGTGTGGTCAAAGCGGGGTCAGCTAGAGCAGGTACCCCAGGACCCCTGGGGTACCCCCAGTGACTGGCCTCCAGCTGGGGCTTGTGCCTCCCATCACAGCCCTCTGAGCCCAGCTTGTGGCCAAGGGACAAATCTGCATACCTCACTACAAATACTTTTTCTAGAACCTTATACAACACTGGATTCTGGTCTTTGTTCTAACTTTTTTCAAGTCACACTTGGTAGTAACAAAATTGTATCCATTTGCTATTCATCTGCTTCTTATAAATTTGTGGGGTTTTTTCCCCATAATTTCTATTCTTGTATTTATATTGTTTTTTCTTGTCCTCATGGGCCTGTCTGACTGTGGTGAGGGCTCTGCTCCTGACACCAAGGGATCAGGGTTATTTTTCTGGCACCCAGAGTGTCCTAACTGGCATGTGAGACATCCACATGCACTGATGGATAAAGCATGGGGTCTACAGGACAGCCATGCCCTACTGGAGGAGTAGATACAGTCAGACAGAACTCTGTAGGACACTCTGAGGGCAGTAAATTACTTATATATGCTACTGAAGTGAGTCCCTATTAATAAACCCATGTTCTTCAACCCTTCCCACTTGCTGAAACAACTACAAGCATTTCTTTCCCAAAATAACTGTTTTCCCACACTCTGTATTCTATTAGTATTCTACAGTCAGCACACCTATATTTTCTTTACAGTCTGGACTGTAACTGCAGATACCAGAACAACCTGCCTGAAGCTTTTGCAGAAATAATTCTAGTCTTGTAAATATAGCAGCTGTGGGGAGCTGGTTGCTGCTGATTTGAGCCTGTTTCTAGGCTGCAGGCAAGCCTTTATCCTGCTTCTGGCAAAACAATCTTCTTGCCTTGTGAAGCCTCTCCCTGAGCTTTCACTTTTGCTCTAGCTGCATATGCTGTGTATCAATCTGTGGTTTGCTAATTTAAACTGCCATTTGTTTATCTCCTTTGTCCTTCAGAATTTGCTCTGGGTCTTCTGCCAGGCTGTAGTGCACACATGCCTGCTTTGTGGGAAAAAAAAAAAAAACTTAAATTGAGGTTTAAATCAAGAGCTTTTTTTTTGGTCTTGCTTCTCTCTTTCATATTGCTACAGATGACATAGATCTTCTGAGGGCACTGAACCAAGAAGTAGCTAATCTCTTGTAAATGGCCTTAAAGTGTTGACTCTTCTATGTTTATATGTGTGTGTATGTATAGATATATACCTTAAAGAAATATTACATATATAATATATATGTTTTTATTCCAAATTCAGTATTTGTAGGTTTGTAGTGTATTTGAGGGTATGTCATGTCAAGATCTTCTCTCCCTACATCTGCATGGCTGGTGTATCCTCTCTGCCCTCTGTCTGCCATCCGAGAGGAGGCGGACCCTAATGGACTGTCCTGCTCACTTGTCTCACTCACTAGGGAATGGGTGGGAGATCATAGAATCATGGAATCACTTGTGTTGGAAGGGACCTTAGGGACCATCTGGTTCCAACCCCCTGCCATGTGCAGGGACACCTTCCACTAGACCCGGATGGTCAGAGCCCCGTCCAACCTGTCCTTGAACATTTCTAGGGCTGGGGGGTCCACAGCTTCTCTGGGCAGCCTGTTCCTGTGCCTCTCCACCCTCACAGTAAAGAATTCCTTCCTAACCTCTAATCTAAACCTACTCCCTTTCAGTTTGAATCCATTCCCTCTGTCCTGTCACTACATACTCTCCTAAATGGCCAAATCTCAGCCTAACTAAGGACAGGCAATAAAACCCTGACTAACGTGGTAAAGTAAAAGCAAAACAGGAAGATGTGGTAAGCTGTGATGGCCTTTGTTCCCCCACTGCTCTGTATGGCAGGTATCTGTCCCAGCCTTGCCTGGGAATGACAGAAAGGATCATATGGGAAGTTAGAGCAGCATTTGCTGTCAAACATCTTTGCTGAGGAAATACAGTGTTGACGAGCTAACAAGAATGGCTTCAATAAGAATCTGTTAACATAAGCCTGAAGCTAAAGCTGGGCTTTCAACATAAATCAGCTGATATAAAAGCTTTTAGCGTATTTGTGTCAGAAGGGCTCCTGTAGTCAAAAAGAAAAGAAGAAATGTTTGCCTGATCAGCTTCCCCTTCTGTAAATAAAAGAGGTCACTACTTGTATAATTAGAACTGAGTGCAGGATGTACGTTGGCATACAAAAAGCAGTAAGTCTAAGGGAATAATACATATTTAGTCTAAATCTCTGCTTAGAGAGAGGTTTAGGTCGCACACTTCACTAGGTTTTCTTGTCTGGAGTGAATGGCAACAGATCAATAGGACAGAGGGATTTCTTTACCACCAGCAGACACACATTCTTGTGTACAAAACAGGTGTTGCCCAGCTCTCCTGTAAATAAAGGAAGAGTTTCATGATCTTTCTCACTGGAAAAACATAAGGCCCTCGAGCCTGATTTTCCCCTGTAATGACAGAAGGGGGGTGAGAGTTACCCGATCCCACTGCCCTGTGCCACAGCCTCAGTTGTAACACTGAAGAGAAATTATGCCTGATTCATTTCTCTCAGTAGAAGCAGCAGTTTTGCTGCTCTGAGCTGTTTTAGTGAGTTATAATTTGAGGTCCAGCATATCCAACCTCCTGCTGTACTGCCCTTCTCTTGCCATGAAATACATGCTGAGCTGCTGAGGGTGAAA
>VYZQ01058320.1:22072-33227 GCA_013400655.1 Mystacornis crossleyi | reverse complement strand
ATAACAGCATATAGTCACCCCATGACAGATACCTAGCTGTCCTCTTCCAAACTCCAGCTGTAGCACACACCATGTGCAGGCAGTAGTAAGTAATCACACAGATGATGGTGTATTTCTGACAAGAGCAGTGAAGTGTCAGTAATGTGCACTGAAGCCAACAGGTTGCTCTGCAGAAAGGGTGGTTGCTGCTGCAAAGGTCACTCTAGTAAAGGTAATGACGTCTAATGTGAACGTGATCGCTTGACCAGTTCCTGTTTTCATCCAGCAGGTAGAATAAACAGTGATTTGCTACCCAAATAAAACCTGTAAATGTGAACCAACTGCAGCAAAGTAAAAAATTTTTAGAAATTCATATATGCTTTTACTTTACTAGCCAGTGTTCTGTCTGGTGCAGAATTGTCAGAGATTAATTGAATTCAGTGAAAATTTGCACCACCCAGCCATGGAGATGGCTGATAGTTTTATTTTATGTTGCAGGACATATTTTTAGTAAAAGTAAGTATTCACCCTTCTTCCCCTTTGGCTTCCTCCTGCCTCAGTTTCCTGATGGTATGAGTCAGGAAGAACTCTAATTAAGATAAGACAAATGTCAGATTAAACACCTCTAATGTCAATAGAAACCCCTATTACCTATGAATTTAATATTCAGTATTGTTGCATTTTGCACTTTATGGGCATCTTCTCAGATGGCAGGTTTTTTTTCAAGTCATTTATCCAGTTCTTCTGCAGTAGTGTTATTATATCATTCAATTCCTATTTGTTTGATATCAAACGAAAGTAAGCTTGTAGTTATTTGTTTCTTTCTTAACATGTTTGCTGGAAATAATCAAGCTGAACATCTAGCTTAGGTAACTGTACAGTTTTTTGTTCATTATAGCATTTTAGTGCATTTGCATGACATATTATTTTTATATAATTCCTTGATCTGCCTCAGTACAACATAGAGATTATGTTTAGGTGGAACAATGAGCTTCAACAGCTGTCTGAAACATATGAAAAAGTAGGTGATATCAAATGACTGTTCCAAAATGAAATACAGGTGTTAGTCATGTAAATTCTGGTTCCAGTGATTTCAGTGAGAGTGTTCCTTGAGTAAAGCCTGTGTGTTGGGGTCCAAAATTTAATTCCATTGAATTTGTGAAATCAAGATTTTGGTTTTGAGATGTAAATTTTTATTCAGCACCCTCTGAGATAAATAGACCTGTTTATATGGAGAATGAATTGAGGGATGAGATTTAATGAGTTGAAAACCATTTTTTTTTTTGGTGAAAACCTTTAAAATAAGACATACAGCCAAATTGCACTTTTAGCTGTCAGAACCAATCAGACTTGGAAATGGATTGTGAGTCTCCAAAACTGAAATTCCTCATGTGTTTTGTGTCTGTTATACATGTCCTGATAAAGGTAGCACATAAACCCCAGACCGCATTAAAAGTTCTGGTCTCCTGCTTTCTATATGTGAAGTTTATTCCAAATGTTATGAGGTTCTCTTGAAGGCTTTTGACCTGGTGGCTGGCAGGGGCAGGCTGATCATCCTGTGGTCCGTAGTGGTCCGTACACTTCTCATGCTTCTTTCACTGAAGAATTTTTGAACAGTAGAACCCTTTCTATTTTGCCATTACGTAGAGACAAAATCCTTTACGTAAAAGTCATACTTAATTTATCAAATTTGGTATTTCTCACAAGAGAGAAGGGCTGAAATGCTGCAGTGGTAGGTAATGCCAGGGTTTGTAGGTACAAAGTTAGCCAGGGATCATTTCAGAGCAATCTACAGAGTTTCACCTTCTTGCATCCATGCAAACATGCAGTTTGCCCCAATGAAATACAAATGATTGTGTATCCAGAGTCAGAAGAACCTGTTTCGGTGTCTGGTTTATATGCGGAATCTCACTACTGGTGGAGAATCCAAAGGAAAAAGACAAAAAAAAGTATAGCTCAAGTAAATCACGGCAATCCTAAGCTTCTTAGTTTTTTGACTATTGTTTCAAGCCTTCCCTTCTTTCTTATATTTAAGAAAAGACTGTATTTCCTGGTTACAATCTACAGGAAATGTTTTTATTATTGAAAAGACTGAATTCATGACAACTGTCTGTGAGGTAAATTACTCATTACTTTATCGGAAATAGCCAGATGTGGCTGGAGAATGGGTCAGATTTACTCAAAGAGTTGTTCAAATCTGAGTTGAAGGAGCTGTTTGTGTTTGATTCCAGGCAAGATTGGTTGGCCTGATCTGGCAAAGATTTAAGCACATGTTTAATTTCACAGTTGTCAACAGTCCTACTGAAAACCAAAGCAAGATCAGGCCTCTGTTATTCTAAGCCACTGTTTGTGCCCACACAGGCAGAAGTAGTTCTAGTTTAACAACCAAAACAACAGCTTCCAATTTAATATATTTTACTTAATTTTGGGATGTGTTTGAATTTCTAAGACTGTTTATTGTTCTCATTCCTCTATTTCTCTATCTGCAGTCATTCATGCTAAAGTAAAAAGCATAGAAAGAGGGAACTGCAATGAGATAACGACTGTGGTTGAAGTCAAAGACATACTCAAGTCTTCAACACCAATTCCTCTGTCCCAAGTGCCTCTTCTTACAAATTCCTCCTGCCAGTGCCCGCCTCTTCAACCAAAGCAGGATGTTCTCATCATGTGCTATGAGTGGCGCTCAAGGTGAGCCCTGACAATGTAGCGCAGAGAAGTGTTAGAGCTGGCTGTGATAGATGGGAAGGAGGACCAGCAAAACTCTCTTCCTCATCATAGGCTTGTTTTGCTGATAGTTTCTCTTAGAATAACTCATACGTACACGTATATGTTTCAATTACCTTCACAACTGACTTTCTCCACTTCATCAGCCTCAGCTCTGCGCCATGATGTGGTGTGAACAAAACTTGGCTCACACAAAGAGCATAAAATCTGGAGGCATTAGATGCAATTATCATATTGATAAGGCGTCATGCAGCAGTCCAGGCACCTCCAGCTTGGGAGTGTTTTTTTTAGGACCACTTTCCATAGGGGTGAGCGCTTTGTGTGCAACAAGCCCAGTGGTGGCTGTAGATGATGGTGTGTGTTGGGAGGACCACATGGAAGGCATCGTTCTGTCTCACCAAGGGAGTGGGCAGGGGATGATACACATCTTTTGTCAGCAGAGCTGCTGGAGTCAGAGCCAGGCCTTCTCCACTGGACTATCCATACTTTGGAGCAGTGCCGTCAGCGAGGTATTTCTGATCCCACAGCCGTACCGGGACCAGCCAAAGCTGCAGCTGTTGGAGCTCCAGCTCCCGGATGGCAGATGAAAAGTAAATACTCTCAGAGCAGTTTGCCAGTGCTGCTGTATGATTAAAAGAAAAAACAAAACAAAACTAACTTTGCCCGACTGTTCATCTGGCAGTCAGCCTAGCCCCAGGCATGGAAGGAAATCCAGCATGCTGGTCTGGAGGGGAAGGAGTGATGTATTTTTTCCCTTTTCTCCCTGGTTCCTTGAGGCAGAAGGGGCTATCCCATCCCCATCAGCACCCCAAGTGCACCAGTAGATGCCAGCAGGACAGGTTGTGGTGTTTCAGGTACCGTGTAGGCCTGCGTGTTGTGGGTTGGAGGCAAAGCTGTCTGTAAAATGTGCAGGCTGGTTTTGCATACAGTGATGTTGCTGTTAATTGGTCACACATACTTGTAAGAACTGCAGAACATCCACGTGTGGGACGTAATGGGCCATATCCATATTTTTAATGAGTTTTGTGTTGATATTTTGAAAGCATTTTAGAGGTGTTTCTAAAATTTGCCACCTAATATCTTAACTGCTTTAACTTTTTTTTTTTTTAGTGAGCTAGCAAGCACAGTATTTTATTACTGCCCAGCACTTTGCCCCTCCAGGTCTGGAAGTATTTCACAAATATTAATGTAGAGCACTCCATTCATGTTAGTCATTTTGGGGATTCAAGCTCTGACGCATGTAGAAGGACCATGACCAAAATTGCAATGGAGGAACTCTGGGCTGCAGAGCTTTGCTGGAGAGGATCCTCTGGAGTCTGTTAGGAAAGGGAGATTTCCTAAGTCAAAGATCACAATCTGCATCTCCATTATTATGGAAAAACACGCGATTCACTAAATATCTTGTGATGGTTTTCAAAGGTCATTGAGGTTTTTAATTTCATATAGTGTACTAAAATGGATTTGAAAAAGAAACATAAACTATTATATGTGCTTCCTGTTGAACTCAGTGGCATGCAAACAGAAGGTTTTGAGTTACAGCAGTTTTTTAAAATGATAGAGGCAAAATGGGTGGAAGCTGTACCTCCTCTGCAGTTAATGGCAAAATACCTATTGCCTGTTGTTGGGGTTAGAGCCTCAGTGGATAATTTGACCTGAACCAAAGTTGTGCCAGATGTACCCCATGCTGTGGTTTCATTCCTGGCAGTGTGGCCTTGGCATCAGTCCTGTACGTTAGTTCTCTAATCTCTCCTTGGTAAGAAAAGGAAATGTACAACGTGTTGGTCCTGATTCTCCAGGGTTTGCACTCAAGTTAGGCCTTTTCTGTGTGGTCTAACTGGATGCACAGTGGCTAATGAGTATGAGAGGCAGCATTTTATGCTGTGTTTGAGCTGCTAAGAGCAGCAGTGCTATTCATAGAAGCTGGAGATCAGGCCCAGCTACACTGTTGAACCTTCACCAGCCAGAACAGTGCTATGTGATGTTGTGTGCATTTATAATGATATTTTGATGTTTCCAGCCAACACTGGTGTCTAAGTAAAAACCCCCAGAATTTTAGTGACATTTATATGAGGGCATATTAAGGCCTGGTATCTCAACCAACCAAACAAAAAATCCCCCAAAAGTTGTCTCTAGGTTGGGACATAGAAAGCGTGACATCAGACTGCTTTAGGATAAACTGTTTTAGGAGCTGTTTAAGGCATTTACATTTAATAGTCATTAATCTTTGTTTTGTTCATTTCATAACACCTAGACTCAATATTTTCATGCAGGAGCTAACCAGATTTCATTGGTAGGCAAGTATCACTAACAGTACATCTTCCAAATTCACCTTAAAGCACTCCTTAAGGAGTTAGATGTAGGAAACAGTGCCACCCTCATGTATTTATAGGTAGAAATGGATACAGTTGTAAGTGATCAGATAATTATATAACTATTTTTCAGCTGAGCTTTTTTAACTGGTTGATGTGAAACAGCTGCCTTCTTCTTCTTTTTCATTAAGAAGTAAAATACATTAGTTTGATCTACTCTTTGCACAAACACGCAGAGAAACATATAGCATACCATCATCCCATACATAAAAGCTGTCAGTACTGGCGCCTGTGGGTGAATTTCAACCTCAATCTGTGTTAAATCATCTGGAATGGCATCTCAGGAATTAAAATCAGAAATATCTGTAACTTGTGCATATTTCCTAATTTTCAGGTTGATGCTTCTTGATGGATGTCTAGTTGAAAAATGGAAGGACCAGCTAAACAGAAGATTTAAGGTATATGCAACCAAAGAAAAAAATGCTTATGTTCTTTATAAAAAGTTAAACACCTTTGTTTTACTTCAGTGTTGATTAACTTTGATGACTTTCAGATATCTGTAACTCCTCTGGGTATCATTATTTTCACTTGAACATTTTCAGATCTCATAGTTACACAAGTATAAGTGAAAATTTGAATATTTTAATTTTGTGTTTTAGGTTCTGTAAAATTTTATTTCTATTTAATTTTACCATTTTTCATTTGTGTGAACTCTGGTTTCTTACGATGGTGTCTCTAGGAATTTCTTTCATATCACTGCTACCGCAAGTAGTGATGATACCAAAGTGAAGGTGATATGCAGATGAGTATATAGCCCACCTTAGATAAGAAAGGCAGTTAAAATCCTCTGCACTAAATTAATAGTTTTTGCTGCATTAAAGATTGTAGGCTGGAAACACATACTTCTCACCAGGTACTCCCTACTAAGACCAACTCAAAGGATTGGTCATTGTCTCTCTGGATTCAGGAAACACTGGAAGGAAAAGTCTATAGTATAGAGACATGGGTGGCGGGCACAGCAGATGTCCCTGCTTTTTGGGGCTTCAGGATAGCACTTGATATCACTCTCTGCTTGTAAACTCCTCTTTTTAACGGGAAGAAAGGATGGATTGAGAGAAGGTCTGATTCTTCCTCCCACTTTTAGAGATGGAAGACAGTTATTTTTGGAATTCAGGAAAGTTTTTAGAGCATTAAGGACATACATGTATGTTTATCTTAGCTATGAGTTGATTGGCAATCGATAGAGAGGAGGAAAAGAGATGTAGGAATCCATAAGCATAAGCTTTTAGTTTACAGACCAGCTTCTTTCAGGAAATTGCATTCAATGCTTCTCTCATGCCCTTTTCACTTACTCATGTGAAACCTATGTGTGGAAAAGAAAACATGCTTTAAATCTTTAAAAAATAATGCATGGCAACTTCAGAGGATACCATGTGGGATTTAGAAGAATACTGGCATATGACTTGGACTCCTGAAATCCTTTAGCTGTCAGCTTAATGGCCTGTTACTGGCACACAGTGTGTTTTAGTCACCTCCTCACACTGTTTTGTCATTTCTAATTGTGTCTTGAAATGTGTTTGAGCATTAGTTTCCAGATTGTCAAACAGATACATGACTGCCAAACAAAATACCCTTCAAAGCATGTGTCATTTCCTCTCATATTAATAATTTCATAAACTAAATCTCATTTAAACATGTTTGAGTGGGATACAACTAAATGTCTGCTGATAGTTTTGGTTTTATAAAGATGCATAGAATGACTCTGCACAAAGCCAGTATGGAGCTAGGTATCACAGTGGCTTCGTTTCAGTGCCCATCATTCATCTCTGAAGACTTGCATCTAAATTTTGTCTTGAGTTACCACTTAAAATGGATGTTTTGAGCTGTCTGTCAACCACAGAAGACAGTTGTTAACATAACCACAACATGGCTGGTCTTTTCTCTAGCCAGGACAAGAATCTGAGTTGCAACAGGGTCAGTGCGGACATACTAAATAGGGAAGCTGGAGAGCACTTCTCTTGCTCTAATCACTGGGTAAATCCCCTGCCTTTAGGAGTTCTAGAAGAGAAAGATAATAGAGGGGAGAGGTGAGACCCTTTCCAGGTTCTACTACCTACCTTGTTTTCTTTAAAATAGGTATTTCTGTTCCTAGAGGTGATAGTCTGCAGTCTCTGTTGCTGTTTTATGGATCCCTCCATGTTTTGGAGACCTAACCACTTAAACTCACTGTAAAAGCCTGTTTTTTATGTAGTGCACTATTGGATTTGAAAATCTGACAGCAATTATCTTTGGTGGGCTTGTTGATCTAACTGCTTTTCAAAATTTCTCAGGGATGCTGCTGAATAAAGCTTCAGGTGTATTATTGAAACCATGCCATTGCAACTCTCAACACTGTGATTTCTGTGGTCATCTCAGTTGTCTGTCCATAACATAATCTGGTTCATGCCCAGTCCTTTCCACCCCAGAGAAAAGCAGAAAGTAAATACCAGATCCCCTTGTAGCTGTGTGCTTAAATATATATTGTGAAAGGATAGTTTGATTCCTGCAGACTTTTCAGACGAAAAGCCAAGTAGCACGTTCAGCAAGACAGCAAAGAAGGGCCTTGCAAAGGAGTTGCAGTGTGCTGATCCTGGCTTTTTGATGGCATGGTGCCATCTCCCTTCTATTTCTGAAAAGACACTCAAATGCAGCATGCGCACGAGATGGGCAATTGTCATTTCCGTCCACTGGTGCTGTGGAAATGCCCTCTACCCGAGCACAAGTGGCAGGTTCTCCCTGCAAATAGCCATAACATGCTGACATAATGGCCTTACAGTATAGAGCACAAAACTGTTAAAGGCAGCCCTAGCATCACTGGTTCAGGGTAGCTTTGATTATATTTATGATTTTGTCATTCCCTAACTCATCTTCTTTGTCTTCTGCATTTCTACAGAGGTGGGAACAGAGACTGCAAGAACAAAAGGGGCGAACTGCCCGCAGTAAGAACCAGAATTCAGGACGCAGTGGTCAGAGTGGAGCCCTGAGACCGCAAACTAAGAACACCAACCCGCTGATCAGTGGCCCCAAAAAGGCCATTAAAATAAGAAATGGCCAGAAAGAAATCAACCCTAAAAAAGTATGAGGGTGAAATTCCCAGAAGGAAGGACTTTCCCTGCACGACAAGGGTCACAATCGGGCTTGTTCAGCATGTTTTATTAATCTGGAACTTACCGACTTAAAAAAATCATGTCAGTTTCCACGTAGACCTTTTTGCTGCACTTTACTGTTAAAAGGTTTGCTTGTCCTTTCAAGTCACTGCAAGCCATAGAATATAGGTTTGCACTAATATGAGGTAGGCATATTCCAGCTGTCTGAGCTTTAACTTTGGGCTCTGATTTCCCATCTAGATGTAGATGGAACTAGCCTTGCTTGCCAGAGGTTTGGACTCCTTGTACCAGTTGCCTGGTCTGCTTCCCTCCCGGATGCTGGAGAGCTGCATGGAGTTTCTCTCTCTCCTCAGCTGGCATAGTCGTCTGTGAGTTAGCTGAGAGCTCACCAGGCATGGCAGCTGAGGAGCAGCAGAAGGATGGTAACCTCTGGCAGGTATCTCAGGCAGCAGTGACTGCAGCTGCTGGAGCTGAACCTATCTGCTATTTGGAATCACAGCCCTTGTTCAGAGGGTTCAAAATCATAGTTTACCATTAAGCATCTGGGTATGCATTATGTGATTATTTTTATGTGTGTGCCAAAAACATGCTTACAGTGATAGTATTTGATCTTGTGGGTTTGTGTAGTAAAAATACATTCAAAGCAGACATTTAATTTTTTTATTGTACTTCAGGCTGGCTTCTGTTGTTCTAATTTCAAATATATTTAAGCATCTAATTGAAAAATCAGTATTTTTTAAAAGGACAGATTAAAGTGAACAGATCTGTAGAATACTTAGAAGTAAGACATTTGCTGTAATATAGCTTTATTATAAAAACTGGAATAAAAGCTTTATTCTAAAGATAACTGACAGCTACTGTACAGTATTAAGGAGAAGATAGGGCTTCAAGTGGCTCAGTAATCATTTGGATAACTTTTTATCATTTGACACCATATTTCTAACCTTTCTCTGAGACCAAATAAATAAATAAATAAATAAATAAATAAATAAATCAGCCTTGTCCCTATTAATGTGCTTCTCAAAGCAGCTGGGTGTCTGCAGTTTTTCTTACCAGAAAGTAATATTTGCCTTCAGGGTGACAGGAAACAGATGCTTTTATTTATGTGGTAAGTTTACTGACTTAATATTTTTCGTGTGAGGTATTAAAACAGCAAAGGTGAGATAAATCTAATAGACATCACTCCAAGATGGCATTTATGCTATTCCTTCCAAGATGTACTTGGATGAGGCAGCATAGGTAACACATTCTGATTTCAATTTCATGTCACACACAAGAAGATCACCAACATTAGGATCAGAAGAGCTCATGATAGATGCCTGAAAGATCTTTCAGATTTCCTGCGGGAAGACTAAGGACTAGATTGGTCAATTCTAGTAAAATGAGCATTTTTATAGTAGAGAAGTTCTAGGTCAGAAAAAAAAAAAAAAAGGAGTTATGGGTAGATTAACATAAGGAGTTACAATTGGTCATGTCAGTATGTTGATCTTTGCCATGACAAGAATTCCAGTGATATTTGCCTGGGTGAAATTCAAGGCAGAATATGCTGGAGTGATTTTGGTAGCAGCAGTTATATACCTGGTAATGTGCTAATGCAGATTGGAGACATGGATGCCAAACAATGCTTAAAACAGACAGAGGTGTTACAAGAAAATGGAATAATAGCATATAGAATAGTTCAGGGGGAGAAAAACCCAACCTAAATGGTCATCATTGAGCTTTGAGCAGTTGGGTAAAATATACAAAGGTCAGCATTTGAGTGGACCCCTACTGGTAATTCTGGGCAGGTGCAGTACTTTGTTGACATGGAACACCTGCAGAATTAGATCTAAAATTCATTCCGGGTGCCAGGAATTCTGAGCATATATAGCATCTATTGATTTTAGTCGGAATTACGTGTGTTTGACATGTCTAAAAAAACAGAGTACAAACTTAGGTGCTTAAATACAGCCTATAGGTGGAACCTTAATCATGTTCAGTGAAATGGAAAAGCTGAAATGGAAATCAAAGGAGACAGAATTTCACTTGCAGGTGACTAATTTAGGTGAGTTTGAAAATGCTGACTTAAGTAAGCATGATCTAAAAGATCAGTATGATTGGAAAACTTTTAAAATAGTTTTATGTGCTATGTAGCAGGAGTTCTTAAGCTTTGATTACCTGTTGATCCCAATTTAAAGTACCCCAATAAATATATATATATTGTTAGCCATTAAAGAATGAATGACAGTCATAACAATGTGATGTTGAAATAACAAATACTGAAGTAATGATATATCACTTAAAGAAGTTTTATTGTGAAATAGTGAAGTGTGGTGTTGGTTAAATGAAACTTTTGAAACAGCTACCTAAACTCCACAGAAGCGTCACATATTATTTTACAACTGTTAGAACCAAACTTTTTTTCTTTTTGTCAGAGGAAAAAATGTACAAATTATATTCTCCAGAGAATTGTCACCATTCCTTCTTCAAGTTGCTGTTATTAGATTGACCATTCCAGCATGCTGGAATAAACATTGATGCACCGAGCTAGGTGTTTCCAAACTCCTTGACATTTTTGTCTATGCTTTTGATGCCTTAGGTTTTAACTTTTGTATTTTTCAAATCCTATATTTCTTAGTGTGTAACTCTGAGGTTTCTTGTAGCCTGCTAGCTGCTGTTCTCTTACGCCAGAGAGATATAAAAAAGCCTTTCCAAGCCTGCTCTCCAAGGACACCCAGACTGTCCTAGGCCCAAAAATGTGTAAACTAATATCTTCAGAAGGGGGGTGAGCTTGGAGAAATTACATAATTAACTGAAGCTTTAATTGGAGAATTAACCCTGATATGCAAATGAACCAAACTTATAAAAGTGTAAAGAACTTGTGACCCAAGTTCATCTTGGGTGTCCATCTTGGGTGTCACCTTTGGCCTGCCCAGGATGTACCTTTGAAGGCACTTCAAATAAATACCTACCTTTATTCCCTTATTCCTCTCCAGTTTCTGTTTTTTTTGGCGGCCA